>JAASGK010000101.1:0-44953 GCA_023334195.1 Globisporangium emineosum
AGAGCCAATCACTGTGCCAAGTTGCTCTGCAGGAAGCAGGCAACACACTTGCGCACGGGTCCTTGAGCGAAGGTGTCCATACACGCTTCCTTACTCTGTGCACCGTGCTGCGTAACTCGAGCATTGACTTGCCCGGTTACATAGGTATCTTCGTCCAGTATTTTTGTGTGGCACCAGCAATTGGTAATCGTAGTGCTCGTTACCTTCTCCCATGCATCTTTAGCCCGCTGCATCGCGACAAGCAGATCCACATAGCATAGCGCTTCTGTCTCACTCTCTATGTTCTCCTTTCCCATCTCTAACGCGCGCTCCAACAGATCATCAAACCGATCGACAATATGGCGTGTTTGGAGTTTGCTGATTTGGAATTTGAACGATTTGATGATACCTGCGTCTTGGGGCTGCAAGTAAGCCGCCATATTCGGTGGCAGCATGTGCAGCTTGACGTGCGAAAGTGGTTGCTGCATGCGGTGGGAGGGCGCGTTATCTAGCAGCAGCAGAACATGGCGCTTCTCCGCACGCATTCTCTCGTTGAAGCACTTGGCCCAGCTCTTTCAGAGCTGGGTAGACATCCACGCCTTTATAGTGCTCTCGTAATTGAAGCAAAGCTCCTCGCCCGTTCTGTCGCCAAAACATCGTGGTTGACGAGCCGCTCCGACAAACAATAGCGGCAGTTTTGTCGAACCGTCGGTATTGCAAGCAACAGCAACCATGATCCTCTTGTTCTGGTTCTTGCAGCCGGATATGCGCTTGGTCGAGATTGTCTTCTTTGGAGGAGTACAACAGAAGTACGCAGTTTCGTCCATGTTAAAGATGTCTCGTTTAGCGTACCCCTCCGTAACCTCCTAGTGAACAACCCGGCCTTCTTTAACGATCGCAGTCTTCACTGAAGTAGCCTCGCCACTGATGTGCTTGGAAACAAGCGTGTGCTGCTGCTGGAACTTGCACAACCAGCCGTTCGAAAACGTCATCGACGAGAGCGAAGCGACAACGGATGGCGATGCACCTTGTACAATCTCGTCACGGATCTTGGAAGCTTTTCCACGAACAGTTGCGCCGGTCACGATCGGCGCCTGCCATTCCTCGCACTTGCGTACCCACTGCAGCACCTCCGTCTCCAATTGCGGACACTGCACTGGCTGGTCTGCCTTTCGCCTTGGATTGCGGCCATCATTACACTCCACGCTTGCCAGGACGCGACTGACGGTATGGCGAAACGGTGGGCGCGGAAGCTTGAATGTAGATGCAGCCCACTTGCCGAGCATTCTGTGTGTATGCGCCGGGTGCGAGGTGGAGTACGCACGCAGCCTTTGCTTATCCCCGATCGACATGCGAGCGCATTGCGTTTGCTGGTGCCCCCACTCCTGTTGTTTGTGATGTGGACAGCGAGAAGCGCGCCAAAGTGTTTGAATCTCATTAAAGAGTGATGATCGTGAGTGATGTGCATTATCGGTTTTGAGGGGTATTGAACAGTGACGGTGGATCATAATGAGGGGAGTACTGTATTACATTAAGATTGCACTACCGTATGCATTTTCTTCATTGGTTTTTCAGGAAGCCACAATAATATTTCCGGACACGTTGTGCTGCCTGGTTTGTTGTCCAAATACTGTCGGTTACTTAGTACAAGTGAATACACTTGTAACCGACAATATTTACACTTGTGCATCCACAAAGACCGAAATTTGAATATTGTTGGATATTTCAAGCTCTTAAATTGATACTAAGTATTCCGGACGGTTTTATAGCAATTCCAACCAATGTGACAGTAAATACGTCTAAAAATATCCTTTTTACGAAATCATACATAAGTGCACCGGCTGAGTCTGAGGTTCACCAATGCGAACTTAATCATTTTGTTATTACTGTTATTAATAAGTATATTCACATTTAAAAAGCGCCTTCTGTCTGAAAGTTGAATTCTCATAAATAATAATAATGTTTTCTGATCTAATAAACATTCTTGTACCTGTGCAGTAAAATTGTGTTTCAGTCGATTCGATATCTCACTGAAGCGATGATGGTACTGCCTGTGAAGCTAAACTAACTGATGAGCTCTTTCATCTCATTCACCACCATCAGTTTTAATTTATAGCTTGCATAGGGCAATCGATGATCTTCGAAGTTCAGTATCCCAGCACAGCTATGGCCACGAGAAGGAACGCTCTTTCATGCTCCAAGGAGTCGGCAAGACCCGCGCCATGCAAAGTGGGATATGAAAAACGTGTATCTGTGTACGAGAGTGTCCTATTCAGACGACACAGCAGCATATTTTGTCGACGCGGAGCGCATCGACAAAATATCCAGGGACTCCTACCACTTTAAAACTCGCGGTGATAATAAAAAAGAGAGCGTGGCCTCTCCTCTAGAAAAGGTTTACATTCACAAAATGGAGCCTCCGGCAACGTAGCAATCCTATTTTCAAAGAAATCAACGAACATGGCGAAGTAGGTTTATAACCTCTTGCCGTATTCGTTTCTTTGAAAAAGAGGCTGGCGAATCACAACTAAAATGAAAATGACAACCGGAAAGTTTTGCCATTTGTCATTTCATCCCAATGAAATGTGTAACGTAACGTAGGGGCTATGTACTGTACCCAGTTGAATAGGTACCAGTGATGGAAAGAGATCTCGCACCGAGATGCGCTTGCTGGGAGGCCGCTCGTTTGAATGGGAGAGAAGAGCACAAACAACTTTGGACACCAACCTCTTCGCAAGAGCATTCAGCTGATGATCACTCACTCGCAATCGGATGGACTAAACGGTCGTCACGCGTTGTTGAGTATGTCCATTTGCGATGTGCAATGGAGATTTTCATAAAGTGAGTGTGACAAGTTAAAGATTTTCACTTGAGGTGGAAATGAGGCATAAAATGAGTGTGTCAACTTGACTTGGAAGTCCTAGAGATCACCAGGATCTCCGAGTCAATTTCACAAGGTGGTGGAGTTGCTCAGTTTGTGCCTATGCACACTTGCAGTAGGCAACTTCAACACCCTATCACTCATGGACTCATGCGGTGCATTGTTGCTCAAGCGTGGTACTCTTGGCTGCCTCTTCAAGGAGCAAAATGCGCGGGGAGAAGGAAAATTGGGTCAAATTGGTCGCGCAGGCTCAAAGCAGCCTGTTTTGGAATGATCACTGTTGCAGCGTTTGTGAAGGATCACGGTCAGCCATTCCAGTAATCAACATACATACTATTTCGCAGGAGGGTGGCACGAAAATGCACATGTGTGGGCGTGGAGGTTGTCGGGCAGCATTTGCCGCTTCATCACTTTTTCATGAAAACAAAAATGCTCTTGATTTTTAATTACTTTGAAAACAAGTGAAAAAGAGAGCTCGCTGTCAAAGTTTGGACAGACAAAGCCGGAGAGGAGAAGAGATGAGCTAGATCAACTGACAGGATCGAGAAGATGGGAAAAGTGCCGATGCGCGCTGCTCCACACTTTTTCAATGGATGATGTGATCCTCCTCGTATCGAACTCTTCGTCTCTGTAATATACAGGTGAAGAGGCGAGCAACAGAAGAATTCAATCCTCGCTCCGATCTTGTACACCAGCGTGGTTTCTGCGCAAGAGGAGCCTTATCACCCGTCCTGCCAACTGCCCTTGAACTTGGAACCTTTCAGTCCGAGTAGCCCCACACAACACCATGCTCCTCGCCTCACCCAGAGCATCGATCCACAACGCTTGTTTTGCTTGCTGTGAGCACGCACTTGGGCCCACCATTTCTCCTTTCGCAGTATTCGAAGACAACCGAGCGCCACTCCCCCCTTCTCTCGCTGAAAACAGCAACACGCGACGTAAAATATGGTCGCCAAGTGGCTCTTCGCAGTCTCCCAGGTTGTCGCTGTCGCGCTCCTCTACCAAGCCAGTCCCACGTTCGCAGCGCTCGCACTCGGCTGCAGCAACTGGTCCAGCCGCTACCAGAAGAACCTCGAGGGCGTCTGCGTCTGTAACTCCACGCAGTGCGACTCCGTCTCGAACGACTACCTCACGCTCAAAGCGGACGAAGCCAGCCTCTACCGCACGTCTCGCAATGTTGGCGAGCGCCTCCGTCACGAGAAGCTCGCATTCGTGGACGGCACGGCCGCTGATGCAGACATCACCATCGACGCGACGACAAAGTACCAGAAGATCATCGGCTTCGGCGGCGCATTCACGGACGCAGCCGCCATCAACCTGTACAAGGTGACCTCGGACCTGCAGCAGAAGATTTTGGATGCATACTACTCGGAGAGCGGCATCCAGTACACCACGGCTCGCATCCCCATCGCGTCGACGGATTTCTCCGAGTCCGTCTACTCGTACAACCCGAAAGTGGACGACTTCAACATGGACAGCTTCTCGATTGCCGTGGATCGCGCACCAAACTCGCACAAGCTGGAGATGATCAAGCGCGCGCTCTCGACGACCAAGCGCGAACTCTCGATTTTCGCTTCGTCATGGGCACCTCCGGCTTGGATGACGGTTGAGAACAAGACGGAGAATACCAAGATGAAAGGCTCTCCAGGTGATCCGTACTGGAAGGCCCTCGCGCTGTACTACTCCAAGTTCATCAGCGCGTACAAGAATGAGGGCATCAAGATCTGGGCGATGACAACCCAAAACGAGCCAGATGAGCCATCAGTCAAGTTGAACGCCTGGCAGAGCCTCCGTTTCACGACGGAGATCGAGCGCGACTTCATCAAGAAGGATCTCGGCCCACTCCTGGAGGCGAACCACCCCGAAGTGAAGATCATCATGTTGGACGACAACAAATCCCACTTGGGAAGTTGGCAAGCCGCTTTGACAGACCCGGAAGCTCGCAAGTATGTGAGTGGTATCGGCATCCACTGGTACTCGAACTTCGACTTTCCATTTGGTAATGGAGGCAACTTCCAAGACATGAAAGACTTCTACGCAAAGTACCCGGACATCTTCATTCTCGGAACGGAAGCCTGCGAAGGCTACCTCCCCAACATATTGGTCACCAGCACCGGGGCTGGTGTCAAAATCGACGACTTCAACATCGTCTGGTGGCGAGCGCACAACTACGCGAAGGACATCATCAACGACCTCACGAGTTTCGCCTCGGGCTGGACGGACTGGAACCTCGTCTTGGACACCACTGGCGGACCCAACTGGGCCAAGAACTTCGTCGACGCTCCGATTCTGATTGACGAGAAGGGGGGAAAGGAGTTCTACAAGCAGCCGATGTACTACATCATGGGTCACTTCTCCAAGTTTCTCACCCCGGGTTCCCAGCGACTCAAGTTTGACGCGGCGAGCAAGAGCAAGTCTCGCTTGGGCAATGTCGACTGGACTGCGTTCTTCACCCCAGAAGGTCGGTACGTCGCCATCTTGAACAACTACGGAGACTCGGACCAGACGGTGAAGATCATGGCTCCGAACAAAAAGCTCGTGACGGTACTCCTTCGCGCGACAGCGATCCAGACACTCGTGTTCAACGCCTAGGTCAGGCACCTCTCGATTGTGTAATAATTTGATCAGCGCGCGTCTGCGTTGCGTTCTCGTTTTGTTATTTGTTTCATCGCGTTGACGATTGAATAAATGGATCTTCAACAACTTCCCTCTTGTTTGCTCTCTTGTCTTGTTCCCCAAACCAGCGTGGTGAATGTTAGTACTTGGTGAGAGATTTTGAAAGTCAGTCTTGAGCTTCGAAAACCATGCGGTCTTGGAATAGCATCCCACCACCGTTTCACATCATTGCGAGCCGTTGACTCCTCAAGCCGCGGATGAAACGACGCTTGGACATGAACTGGAGCTCGTCTGCGTGATTGTTTGCTTGTGCCCACTTGCTCATAATGACTCACGTGCATTCCAACCCGAAGCCGTTCACGCCGCTTGCGCTCAGCGACTCTTTCAAGACGTACTATTCGCAGCTCCGGGATCCTTCGCAGCCAAACCCAACCACCGCTCTCCACACCTGTGTCCTAAACGGCGATGCAAGTCATGCCGAGTGCCGTCTTGTCAAGAAGAATGCGAATGTAAATGCTGTCGACAATGTAAGAAATGCATCAACAGCAGTCAGCTTCCACCAGTGTGTTACAGTCATGCGGATAGATGATATCAACGCTACCTTGTGTGTTCTTCTTTCGGCAACATCAGACAGGATGCGCAGCACTTCACCACGCCGCACTGCTTGGACGAGCTGCCATCTGCGCGCTGCTGATCGAGCATGGAGCTAACGTCAATGCGCTTACTGCGGACGACAACACGCCGCTGCATAAAGCGGGGCAGAGCGGACACGTCGCTGTCATCGCGCTGCTTCTGGACGCTGGCGCAGACCGTCACGCAGTCAACAGAGTACGACCGATCGTTGATGTCAAACTACATGCGGCTCGCTGCGACGACACTAACAGTGACTTGATATGTGTACGCATATACAGAGAGGAGAGAGCGCGTTCAGCGTCGCAAGCGTGCGCAGGCACACGGACGCTATGATCCTTCTTCGCGAGTGAGCGTGCCAACTTCAACTGTCAGCTCGTTGAAATTCAAGATCCTTCACTGCACATTCAAATTTAGAGATTAATCTGGGTTTTGTTATGTGATCATCGTGATATGGTTTACACAAGCATGCGACCATCACTCTTCTCCACTTGGTTTCCCCTCTCAAATCTGATTCCGAAAGGGTGGGCAGCATCTCAATCAAGCCCGCCCCATTCTCTCTCCTCCGTTGCAACAACAGCAAGCGCCATGGTGAAGGGCGGGAAAACAAGCATCGGATACGTGTACAGCGTCATGCAAGAGCTGCAGCAGTTGCGTGACAAGGTGGTGGTGCTGACGGAGACGAACCGCGAGCTCGCGAAGGCGCTGGTGCGATGTGTGCGCTGCGTATGGATGAGCTTTTTACGAGTGTGCCAACTAATAACGTGATTGCTGCACACAGAACGAGACCAAGGTGGAGCTTGTAAAAGGTATGGTATGACTGCCAACTTCTTGGGTTTCCACGTATGCGAGTTTGTGTTGATAACGTTGTGGTGTGCGTTGGTCGCATTAGTTAAAAACACACAGAGCACTCAATTTTCACAGAAAGGTAGGAGTGTACACTGTTTCGAATGCGTGGCGGGGAATGGTTTGATTGATCGCGGTCTCTGCCGACCAAGTTGAGGCGTGGATGGCGGTGCATTATAGAAGACCAGAAGGTAAAGCACTTGCATTTATGCCATGGCTTGTGCGAAGGTCAATGGGTGGTACTATCACTTGTTTGCTTGGTTGTAGTTTGTAACCAGTCCGTCCAGTGCAACATCCTGGATTCGAGTGCATCAAGGTCTCCCGAAACCAAGGATTCAGAAACAAACAGCACACACGTTGGTGATCCGCTTTGCCCAACCCATTCTCCAGTGCGCAATTTGAAATCTGTAACAATCGTCTCAAAATGATTCGCCTTTTTGAGTAGCCGAAAGCTAAACTCTCATCACGTTGTCCTTCCGAGGGTAAAAAGACCAGAAAATCTGTCTCGCCACACTCGAAGCTCGCGAAGCGAGAGTTGATGCTGGCAGAAAGAAGCCCAGACAAGGCATCGATCAAGAGTAAAACATTCAACAAGGTCAGTTTGTTGATCATACGTTTTTCTTGCTGGCTCAAAAAACCCCTCACATTCTCTCTTATTACAGACACATCCAAAACCAAGCGAGTTGTGCGGAAGCGGTGATTCGAATCTCGGCACCATATCGACAATAGATGAGGTAGCCATTCTTGATCGATGAAGCAAGATTTAACCAGCGTGAGTACCTAACTCACTGGTCCTTTTCCTGAAAGGATACCGAAATGACGACGAGGTCACCTCTTAGAAGCGAGAAGAGAAGTCCTCAGGTTTGATTGCAGTATTACCCGGAAGCTGGGCAAAATGAGGCACTGACGCTGTTTGTTGATAAAGCTGGAGCTCAGGAGGCAACTTCGACACCGAGACCAGAGTGTTTCATACGTTGAACCAAAGCTAAACGTGAAAGTTCGGCGGGTACGAAATGCCATTTTCTCGCACATTTTCCTTTCTTGATTTTGAAGAAGCATCCGTGTACAGGGTGACTACTACGGATTGTTAAAGCGTGCCTCGACACCAAGCAAGTCACTTCAGATAAGCCCGCGACGATCTCATGTGAAGAGCAACGGACGCTCGGAATACATCATCACTATTTTTGGACAACAACGAAGTCCTTTCCAGAGACGCGCATCTCGTCACGCCAGACAGATCTCATACGTGGAGCCGAAACTCAACACAAAACTGCGCCAGGTGAGCGACCACCATTCATGACCATCCTGTTGTCATTGGGCTAACACGAAATGGCTTCCTTCTGACCTTATCAGGGAGATAAGTTCACATTCACGACGTGAGCCGGTTTCGCTTCCCCCGTGGCTTATTCGATGACGCCGTGCTCCATAAATAGTAATAAGACGAGCATGCACTCCGGTCAGGTTTGCATGAGTGCTTGATTGGCTAGGTGGTGTGTATCACCTTTGCATGGTCTCGCTCTTCCTGAAGCGTATCCATTTCATGAGAAGATCGTTTCAGTTTGCTCTGCAACCTTGGAACCTGAGAATGCAAACGTGTGACGTGAGAGCATTTAAATTTTGTAAGGATCTACCAAGTCTCTGATTTGAGGCTGTTTTTAGAGCCAAACGCAACAATAGGAGAAACAGAGCCTATTTTCAGGATAGGTTTGATAGGTTTTACACCCACGGAGCGCAGAAAAGACTGGGACAGTCGACAGATACATACAGACAGTCAGTCAGTCCAAGCGACAGACAAAGAGCAAGCGAGCGGGCGATCGAAAGCGAGCACGCTGAACAATTGGCAATTGTCCACAAGAGCAGCACCCGACAGGAGCGCGCGCGAACGAAGTCACTCGGAAAACAACAAACCAGAGAGCACCATGGGCTGCGTTAGTTCCAAGCCTGTACGTTCCATTCTGTGTATATATGCGTGTGTGCTTCAGTCTCCTGTTCGATGCCGTCGTGTGTGTGCCGCCTCACACGGGAGGGTGGGCGACAGAATGGCGAAAGAACGTGGGTGCGCAGTGACTGACTCTTGTTGACGCTTGTTTGATCTGTGCAGGACACGGAAGTGATCAACGCCGAGCCTGCGCTCAATGTGGGCGGCGTGGAGAAGAAGCCGGTCGTGCACGAAGAGAAACCGGTGACTGAATCTTCGGGCAACCCAACAAACCCGAACAGCTTTGAAGAGCAGTACACGCTGGGTAAGATGATCGGATCCGGCACGTTCTCTGTGGTCCGCGACGCGATCCACAAGCCAACGGGGCAAAAGTATGCGATCAAGTGCATCAAGCGCGAGGGCTTGACGGCGGAAGACATCGAGGCTCTGACCACGGAAGTCGCCATTCTGAAGCAGGTCGGTCCTGATTTATCCCTGTATCATCACCCACGCTACTGATCGCTGACGCCCATCGTTGTTTCTCTTATTTATGTTATAGATGAACCACCCGAACATCATGATCTTGCACGATTTCTTCGCTGAGGAGAAATACTACTACTTAGTCACGGAGTTCATGGCGGGTGGCGAGCTTTTCGATCGCATTGTCGAGAAGGTAAGCTGACTGATTGGACAGCGAGTGACAGGAAGGAGATGAAACACTGTGAACGCTAACTACAAATTCTCTCTCTCTTAACTTGCAGTCGTACTACAGCGAGCGTGAAGCCAGAGACTTGGTCAAGCTGCTTCTTGAAGCCATCAAGTACTGCCACGATGCTGACATCGTTCACCGCGACTTGAAGCCAGAAAACCTGCTTCTCACCAGCAAGGACGATGACGCCTCGATCAAGCTGGCCGATTTCGGTTTCGCGAAGAAGATTGAGTTCAACGGTGAGGGTCTTGTGACCGCGTGTGGTACGCCAGGCTATGTGGCTCCTGAAATCTTGGAAGGACAAGCGTATGGCAAGGGTGTCGACATTTGGAGCATCGGTGTCATCACGTACATCCTGCTCTGCGGTTATCCTCCTTTCCACGATGACAACCACAACGCGCTCTTCAAGAAGATCAAGAAGGGCAAGTTCCAGTTCGATTCCCCGTACTGGGACCACGTTTCGGATGATGCGAAGGACTTGATCTCCAAGATGCTGGTAGTGAACCCAGCCGAACGGTATGTAATGATCTGCAACACTACTTTCACAGATATGCTGTTGGAACTAATTCCCATGTATGGTGTGTGTTTGTAGATCTACCGTCGGCCAGCTCCTTGAGCACCGATGGGTCACGGGCACTGAAGTCGCCACGGTGCAGCTCACGAGCGCTTTGGAAGAATTGCGCCGCTTCAACGCCCGCCGCAAGTTCAAGGCCGCCGTCAGTACCGTCCAGGCTACGATTTCGCTCAACAAGGCGTTCAGCAAGAGCAAGTCAACTGCGTCTGATGACGGAGGCTCGCCAAAGATCGACGACGAAGTATCTGCGGACGGCGTGACGGTGAAGCTGGAGAAAACTGCTTAAGATGCATGCTGCGAATTTTAATTTGATATGACGATACGAGCAGAAAGATTATGAGGTTGACGCATTCGAGCACAAAGACAACCAGAGCTTTAACGCCTTGCAGCGCCACCATAAACTGCATTTATACATGAAGAATTGGAGCTCATGCTGCAGGACAACAATTTCCATGCTGAAGTTGTGTCGTTGTATTTACGCTCCTCTCTTAATTTAATTGATAAATTATAGAACTAGACATGGCTTGCTGTTGCTGAAATAGAAGAGGCACAAGTGGAAGTTGAGCCTTTTGGGGGAATTTGAAGTTGCGCTTTGAGGGGGCTCTCCAGGCTCGTATTTTTTCCGAAGTCGTCATTTCAGCAGTTGCCATCTCTTCATTCCGTGCCTCGCCTCCTTCGCCACTCCACTCCAACGCCATGTACCCGTCGACGGCTGCGGAGATGGAGGACTTCCAGGCGCACCAGCGCAAGATCGTACGCCACTTCGCCCCGCACCTGAGCAACGCGGCGCTGCGGTCGCAGGAGCGCGTCTATTTTGCGCTCTCGTTGGCGCACATTGGGCTTGTGTGGGTTCTGCCGTCGTGTGCGGTTTTTTACCTCCACGACGCGTTCATCGAGACTCCAGTATTCGCGATTGTGTGCGTCGTGTGCGTGATCGAGCTTGCGCTGGCGATGGTATGTGTGTGGGGTGTATACTTTTGCTGTGGTTGGCTTGCTGTTAACTCATGCATGTGATAACCTCTGCTTCGCAGTATCGCTTCTTTGTACTTTGGCCTGAAGGATTGCGCATGCGCTGGAACTACTGGCACGAGGTAACGTACTGGAGCTTACTTGGTTGTGTATGATAGTAAGGTATTGGCTAATCGTCAGCGCTTTCTTGCAGATTGAGCTGTCTGAAGACTGCTACAAGCTGAAGATCCTCGGGTACTACCATCGCAAGATCGAGAAGTTTGTCGGTCGCTTCCCCCTGGCGATGTCATCATCGCAGATCCACGCCTACTACCGCAGACACAGCATGTTCCTTCTCACATTGTTCACGGGCTCCTACGTGGTATGCTTGGTGCTGCTGCTGCAGTTCACTTTCAGTGACGCCGCCGCACGGATGTGGGTCTTGTACGCGCTGAGCATCGCGAGCGCACTCGTCGTGCTGCGCATTGTAAAAATGCACCTGATCGAGCTTCCTCAAGTGCTGGCATTGCGGAGCCATCCAGAGGTACGTCTATACACCCACTTTCACATGTACCGGTATTCATATTCTCCATACTGTAGCTAACGTTTGTTTCTTGACTTGTGTTTCTGCAAGCAGTTTGCTGTCGATTTGATGCGGAGAGCCTCCACGGAAGCCATCCCGTTCGCTCGCCCCGTGCCCACGTACGAGGCGACTGCTGACGAGCGGATATCTGCTCCGATAGTGGAGGTGAAGATTGACAAGATGCAGCAGCGGCAGCAAGACTGTGTCTGACTGAGCGGGCAGATGGATGCTGTGTGAACATGACATGCAAATGCACTTTCTGTGGCTCCACCTATCCTATAACAGTACATTTTGCCAAAATTTATATTGTGCTCATTGAAATTTGGTATTCTTCAGTTGTGAAAGAAAGCTTGTACTGCCAAGCCTGTAACCCTAATAGTAGAACCTTACGGATACTTACATCAAGTACAAGAGTTCTCTAATAGGGTATTCAAACGCAACTTAAATTTATATCACTTTTGACAGGGTTCAAGACGAACTGCTTTGAATTTTGCGCGGGACGCCAGCAACGTTGGGATAAATTGAGCAAAGCAACCGAGCGAAGATGAACCTGACTATGGACGACGAGGACGACACGTACGGCTTCAGCTCGTTCTCCGACCTCTTTGACGACAGCAATAGCAGCAGTCGTGGCACCAGCGGCAGTGGCCATACCAACAGCAGCGATGCCCACACAGCCCCAGCAGCATCAACATCAGCGCTACAAACGGCGGACGCCGCCAAGCCGCTGGATATACGCGCCATGAGTCGTCTCTGGGTCTCGGAGCGCGCGCTCGCGGCCTTTGAACTGCAGTGCAGACGCAACCAAATGCGCGAATATCAGCACATTGCAGCGAAATTCGACGGCGTCACGATCGAAGGTGGACTCGGCTCCGTGTTCTACGTTCAGTCGTTTGGCGGTGAGGATGGGAGAAGCGGTTTGCTGTGGATTCAGGCGCACCAGTCGGACTCGAATGTGCAGGAGAAGCGCAAGAAGGAGCTCCAGGATATTACAAACCAGAGGTGTGATTCACTTCTCGCTTTCTCTCTCTCGCTCGATTGAATTGCATTGGTGCTTCCTGCATCTTCATGGTCTTCGAATCTAGTCTAACGGTTCGTTGCTGTGTGCTCTCTGTTGTTTATCATCATCATCAGAACGAGTAGCGGCTTGTATGGAGGGGGCGACAGTGCGAAGTCCTCATCCTCAGTATTTATTCGCATCACTGATGTTGCAGAGACTGCGTCGAAGCGGATGCAAAACACGGTGCGGGGGATCGCATTGAAGCTCCAGAGCGGGAACCAGTTTGAACTTGCGTTCATGCCAGGTGCGTTTGAGAGTGTTATTACTATTGCATTCAAAAAGTGCGAAGGCAACTCATTATCCACTTTGTTGCTGTCCTCTAGGTCCGTTTGCGAATGCGAGCGACCATGATGAGCTCCTCGCGATTGTGCAGCAATCCATGAGAGCATCGTCGACAAACTCTATTATCAAGCCAACCGTTACGAAGCAGGCAACGCCACGGACGCCGACCAGAAAAAGCAATATGAATGGCATTGTGAGTAGCGAGAATAACACACAAGGAAGAGCAGGAGCTGCTGTGAGCATCAGTCAAGACTCGACAGTTCTCAGCGGGAATGGGAGTGCCCGCTCGTCGCCGCGAGCCGCCGGGGCAAAGACACAGAGAGGCTCCGTTGTTTCAAGATACGTCGCCGCGACCAGGACCAGTCCAGTTTCAAAAACGACTATCTCCCATGGCTCAGAGGGCAACAAGAAGATGGAGGGGGACCCACAAGTGACGAAGGAAGCTCTTCGAGCGATGGTGCGAAAGTACCTTTCGCTGGACCAGCGCAGTGACGAAGCCATCCGGTTGTCTCGAAAGGTACGTTGGTATTCAATTGATTTCCTATTGGTTGTTTGTGTAGACGAGTTGTTTGACACTTATTTACTGTTTACAGGTCCAAGCACTTTCAGGGTACCATGTGGGTCCAATGTCAAAGAAGTTCCCGAAATTCTCTGCTGATCCGGCGTATCGAAAGAAAACAGTCAGCGAGCTTTCCCAATTTCTCGAACGAATGAATCAGGAGTGGAAGCAAGCCGAGGAGTCACGCGAGAGGAGCACAAAAGTAAAAGCTGCGCGAGGCCAAAATGACCTGTTTGAGTACACTGACACGGACACAGGTGAGCAGATACCAGCGCAAGTGTACGAAGAACGGTACTTGAAACACATTGAAGTGCACAAAGTGGATCCGATCATTCGCCTGCTGCCTGTCAACACTCCTGTTCCTGCTGGTGGTATTGCAGCTGCGCACGAAGATGGCTTGATTGCTGGCGTTTCTACATTTTCGAGCGCCAAGAAGAAGAAAGAGGGGGGTACAACCGGGGTCACAAACGTTTCTGCGCCGAATTTACCGGAAAATGACGACTTCCAAATTGTGAACTCGCTGAACTCTCTCTTGGGAGTTGATATCACAAGGAGCTGCATCATTGATGAGGACTTCTACAAGCAGAGCAGGATTAGCTTTGATGGTGCGTTCTCTGAGATGTTGTGCAATGCATTACATCGTGGCTTGTGAACTGACAAATCGAACTGTCTTTGGCCGAACAGATTCTGAATCTCGTCTTAGTGTGGATAATGGCCTCAAGCGAATGCATCTTTCCGAGAAAACCGTGGCAGCTCTCCAGGACGCAAGAGAAGAACTCTGGGAAAGCTGGGAAGCAGCGTTGTCAATCTACTACCAGCGCCGACAGACTGTGCTTCTTGAAGCTGAGAAAGGAAAGAGCCGAGCTACAAACGCGATGTTCACAAGTACAAAGGCACAATCGCAGGCAGCAGAGGCTCACCAGGAAAGAGCCGAAAAATCTCGCGATGAGATGTCAGCAGGTGATGGGTTGTTTCCTCGCAATTGCTTTGTCGTTCTCGGTTGGTTAACATTGATTCTTGTGCGCGTGAAATTAGAAATGCGAAAACGAGCCCGGGATCGACGACGAAGTATTGCTCAACCAAGTGCACTGAGCAGCACTTTGAGTGAGGTCCATGAAACGCGAGCCTGCCGTGCCAGTGGAGAAAACACTGAGACGACGGCGACGTCAGATGAAAGTACGACGCCATCCACGAGATTGAAGCGGAGAAGATCCGGTTCTGGTACCAGCTCAGGTCTTGAGACTGAGTATACTGCCACGTCACAAGCTGCTCGACGAAAGAGCCGTCGTCAGAGCATCGTTGGCGTGGTGCAACTCGATCTCGACGAAGATACCGAAGAGAAAACGGCAGCTGGTGACACCCCGATGGCGGCGCGCAAGTCTCCTCGAACACGTCAATCGACGTCTCCTGACAACAAAGATGAAGCCAACAACAGTGCAGGTAGCAAGAGAAGCGCTGTCTCGCTTTGCGAACTGTGCTACAACGAGAATGCGCTGGTGCACATGAACCCGTGCAACCACTCTGTCTGCGGTACTTGCTGGACGCGCCTCGCCACAGCAGCAGAGTCGCAGGATACCAACGTCGCGCGAATGTGTCCGTGGGATCGCGAGCTCGTGACGAAGCAGTAAATGTGAGGTGGCGAAGGGGAAAGGATGAAAAGTGGCTCAATAAATAGAAATGGAGCGAAGTTTGAGTCCAATGGGAATAACGGCTTTACCATTTTGATGTTGAACTAGTCCGTAAAGTTGGGAGGTTTCAAGGTTGAAGCGAACACAAAACTCACAGAGCCTTGCAGCTTGGAGGCTGGCTGCTGAACAGCTTTTGCAAAAGCGCAAGATGTTTGGGCAACTTAAAGCGAAGCGCTTCCCAGGTACTGTGTACAGTACTGCATGAGGAGGTATACATTGCGCGTCTTGGTCGCAAGTGCTGAAGGACGTCAATGCTCATGGTCGTCGGCTCCTTTGTTCACTGTGTGGTGCAGATGAGAACCGATGCTGCAACCGCCAACAGCACGCAACGAAGAGGTAGCAACAGCTGCACCACTGCACGACGTCAGCCATGTCTGCATCGGAACCTCACTCTCTATCGCTATGTCTCTCTCTGTTGAGCTCAGCAATAGCGAAAAAGCGCGAAAACCGATCTCGCTCTTGAAAGCGACGGAAGCCTCGGATCGGCTGTTCAAGTGGAAAACTGAGAGCGACGCGAAAAGTAAAGCAGTCGCAGCAACTCCGTATTGATTCAGGGGTAATCGCAGTATCCAAGGAAGTCTTTGACAATGTTGACATTCTTTTGTGTGCCATTAGTCCGAGTTCGCACGCAAAAGCAACAGGAAGCGCAAGAGCAGGAGGAAGCTCGGATCCTGTCTCGTGCCAGCCAGCAACTCCCTTGTGAGCAGATCAACGCTGCAGCGAAGCGCAACTTCGAGGTCGCGAGCGAGATCCAGTGGCGAAAACTACGGCTGCGCACGCAAAACGAGCAGCTCCAGATGGAAGAGGAGGCACGAGAGTGCACTTTCCGACCACGGCGCATCGCAAAGCAGCTCCCCAAAGACGCCAACGTGCAGCCTCGGTATCTGCTGCCGCCGTCTAGTTCCAAAGTGTTGAGTGAGAGATCAAAAGCCATCGACACGAAGCGAAAAGCTACAGCTCTATCGATAAGGAAGAGCCACCAGAGGAGCACAATCAAAAACAACGAGCAGCCAAGTGTCTTTGAGCGGCTCTACTGCCAGGGTCCGCGTCACCAAACGTCTCAGACGGAAAGAGATGCTGGCTGCAGCACTGAGGGGCGATTTCATCATCACCAGAAGGAGCACCTTTCAGCAGAGCAGCTCACAGATTTCGTCGCTCGCCTCGCACAGGACGAAGCGAAACGGAGAGTACGAAGCCTCTTCGTTTCAACTTGGAAGAGTTTGGTTCGGTTTGCATTGACTTTGTGCTGAACTCATGTTCTTTTGCTCAGGCATCTCGCAGCAATTTGGAGGTGAAGCTCACGCCGCCGTTTGCGCCGACGCTCTCCGCGCGCACGCAGGAGATCGGCGCTGCGCTGCGACGGCGTTCGCTGGACGAGATCTTGCAAAAAGAGCGCGAGAAGCGCCAGCGCAAGCTCCTCAAGCGCATCGGAGAGCAACACTCGGCTGGTTTGTCAAGGGCAACCCCTTCCAAAGAGAACCTCCAACCAGCAGAGACACCAATGCATGCTTCCAGAGAAGACGAGTCTTCTTCACCACTGGAGAGAATGATCAAAGAGCTCCTCATGCAGGAAGCGCGCATGCGGGCTTTGGAGAATACCGCCAGCAATTGAGCTAGCTCTTGGTCAACAGGGATAAACAAATATGCAAAATGGATGAGATAATCTAGTGGTTTGTTTTCCATTGAAGTTGCTTTAATGGGATGGGAAGCTCCGCTGCCGCGAGCATGGACGATTGGCATAGCAGCACCAAAAGTGCACCACTCGGCCCAGCGCGCCTCCGATCCCAAACACCAGAGCCACCCGTATCTCTCCGCAAAAAAGGAGAGGACGGGTGGTCGAGTCGTGAGATGCTAATGAAAAGACTGGCTACAGACTACAAATACATGCGGCCACCCAGCAGCTTAGAACTGGATGTCCTTGATGGCTTCCCACGTGAAGTCCTCGTCCTCGCGGCCGAAGTGGCCGTACGCGGCGGTCTTCTGCATGATCGGGCGCTTGAGCTTTAGGTCGCGCTGGATCACACCTGGGCGCAAGTCGAAGTTCTTCTTCACAATCTCCACGAGGTCGTCGTCCGACAGACCCTCCTTCACCGTGCCGTACGAGTCCACGTACACCGACAGTGGGTATGGCACACCGATGGCGTACGACAGCTGCACGATCACACGCGCGGCGAGGCCCTTGGCCACGAGGGTCTTGGCGACCCAACGCGCCGCGTACGCGGCCGAACGGTCCACCTTGGTGGTGTCCTTGCCCGAGAACGCGCCGCCGCCGTGGGCACCCCAGCCGCCGTAGGTGTCAATGATGATCTTGCGGCCGGTCAGACCGGCGTCGCCATGTGGGCCACCGATCACGAAGCGTCCAGATGGGTTCAAGTGGTACACGGTCTGGTCATCGAGGTACTTCTCTGGCACCACCGTCTGGATCACGTGCTTGAGGAGGTCCGCGGCGATCTGCTCGTTGGTCACGTCGTCGTGGTGCTGGGTCGAGATGACGATCGTGTGCACGCGTTGTGGGATCATGCGGCCGTTCTCCTGCTTGTACTCCACGGTGACCTGGGTCTTGCCGTCCGGGCGGATCCAGTCGAGCGTGCCATTCTTGCGCACCTCCGTGAGCTTGGCGCCGAGCTGGGTCGCGAGCGTGTGCGACAGTGGCATGTACTCTGGGGTCTCGTCCGTGGCGTAACCGAACATGATGCCCTGGTCGCCGGCGCCGACCTCCTCGTCCGTGACCGAGTCGACCGACTGCGCAATGTCTGGCGACTGCTGCTCAATGGCAACGATCACGTTGACGGTCTTGTAGTCGAGGCCCTTGGCAGGGTCGTCGTAGCCGATCTGCTTGATCGTCTCGCGGATGACCTTCTCGTAGTTGACCACGGCCTTGGTGGTGATCTCGCCGAAGATCATGACCATGCCGGTCTTGGCGCAGGTCTCGCACGCCACGCGCGAGTTCGGGTCCTCCGCCACGCACGCATCGAGCACGGCGTCCGAGATCTGGTCGCAGAGCTTGTCCGGGTGGCCCTCGTTCACGGATTCGGACGTGAACAGGAACGTGCGGCTGCTCTTCACTTCGGTCTGGGTCATCTTGGCGGAGAAGGGGACGAGTGCGCGGTGTGGAGGGGGAATTCCAAAATGAGCTTCGAGGCATGACCAGCCATTTGCATTGCCGCCCATTCGCCCAAGCCAAGAGGGCGAAGCGTACTTCACACAAAAAAAACACCGTTTTGGATGAAGAAGCTTCGAACTTGTATAAAACCTCACGCAGCAGTGAAAAACCTCGGATGAAGAAGCTTCGGATTGTATAAAACCTCACTAAGCAGTGAAAAACCTCGGGTGATCACCAGTTGGTTTTTGAATGGCTGGCAAAAGGCCGCGTGTAGCCAATCAGTGGCGGCGGCGCTTGTCTGTCAAAAAGCGCAGCTGCCCGTCCCCTTTTCTCGTGCAAAACAGACCCACAGCGAGGGATTCTGCTGACGTGGAAAAGGAAAGCCACTCGCCCCACACAGTCTGACGTACATGGGGTCTTCAATCACCAGCACATGAAGGTGGCGGCGGTGCCCACATGCATTTCACACTGTAGCTATTCGCTTCACGCGCCTTGCCATTTTGTTTTCGCTCGCAAGCGAGTGTCCTTTGTTCTGCATGTGACAGGATATCTGCCTCTCGCTTTGTGACAGGATGTCTGCCTCTCGCTTTAAATGATTTCACTACGTTTCAGTATGAGGAGAATCTTATTCCTGGTAAAAATGATACCCTCTTCACAGTACTTGGCTTGATAAGCACCGACCCATCAAATTTGTAGTGGAGCAGGTTTGAAAATTAATAGTGAGGAGAGAGGGGACTTTGTGTTGCACATTGAAGGTCAAAAGCCGACCCTAGACGCGATCAGAACACGCACAAAAAAACAGGGTGCGCCAAACACGTCATTTCCGCGAGTTGGGTGATGAGGTGATGTCGATAATGTCAACATCAAGACGCGAACACAAGACGAACAGATTTTGACAAAAAATGAAATTGGGTCGTATTTTAGGTCAATTACCCTATTCAGAAAAGTGATTGGCAACATCAATTCAGCAAGGCAAAGCAACAATGAATGGAGTGCTGTCAGAGCTCACATGGGGCACCTGGGACAAGGAGGACTGGCGCGTTGAAGCCGCAGACATGGCTACAGCAGCCTCAAGTGGTCCCGCCACTACTACTACTAGTGATAGCAAAGCAGTAGCCGCCACCAGCAGCAGCGACAAGAGTCAGCGCAAGCTGCACAAGAAGGGGCTGCGCGCGCCACAGCATTCGCAGCTCTGGTTCGACGAGGTGCTCGCGCGCGTGGACAGCTCCGAGTTCGGTCAGCAGCGCTGCAAATACCGGTGCAACCCGCTGCATTGCGTCCATAGTGAAGACAGCGAGCTACAGCCTGGGTCTTCTGGCTCGGTGATCCCATGGGACGAGCTGCCGAACGGCATCCACCCGCGCGATGGCAAGCTCCCGCCGCTGCGCGCGCGCAACAAGCGCCATCAAGTGGAGAACCTCGCTGTGTTCCTCCAGCGCATGCTACAGTAAGTTCCCCTGGATGAATATGCTTCAGATCTATGTGGTTGTAAGTGAGCTGACTGTGTGTTTATGTGGATTGTGCGTCTACCGATAGACCTGGAGACGTGGTCGTGGAGTTCTGCGCCGGCTCCGGGTACGTCGCGCTGCCGCTCGCGTGCCTCTTCCCGCAGTGCACGTTCGTGCTGCTGGACATGAAGAAGCCGTCACTTGCCATTGGTACGCGCTTCTGTCTGTTGGTATCAGGCAATCGCTTCATGTTTGCTTCCAAAATTATGACGGACGATTGATGCGCGTGACTGGATATTTGCGCAGCGGAGGAGCGCATCGCCGCTGCAGGCTTGACGAACGTGGAGATCTTTTGCGGCTTCATCGATGGTACGACGCTCTTAACAGTGATTGCGTCTCTCTTGCCTTAGCAACTCGGTCTCCCTCTGTCCTCCTACACACTGACTGATCTGTTGGGATTCCCATGCGACCCGTAGACTACGCCAAACCGTTCGACGTCGGCATTGCACTGCACGCCTGTGGAGAGGTACACATCCTGTTGAATCCGTTCATTGCCACTTTATATTATTGAGCTCACTCGGCTTCTCGTACTGGGCTCTGATACACTAGGCGACCGACATGGTGATGCAGAAGTGCCTGGACGAGCGCGCCGCGTACGTGTTGGCGCCGTGCTGCGTGGGGAAAATCAAACTCAGCGCGCTCGCGTACCCGCGCTCCCGCGCCTTATCAACGGAGCTCAGCCGCACCGAGTACCAGGTGCTCGCCAAGGCGGCGGACTTTGGGCACATGAACAGCGCCATGTCCCACTCGGAGATCAACATGCGGCGGCGGCGCTGCAAAAGCATCCTCGAGAGCGACCGCAACATGCGCGCACGCGAGGCGCAGTACCAGACGCGCATGTTCGTGATGCACCCGCACGACGTCACGCCCAAGAACGACATCCTTGTGGGGATCCCGCAGCGAGTTGAAGGCGACAAGAAGCGCCAGCTGACGCTCTCCTGCGACGAGACGCTCTCGGAATCCGACACGACGCGCGTCATCTTTGGACTGTTGTAAAGTGCCTGATTCGTACAGCATAATGCCCCAATATCTCAATAGAACTGCTGTGTGTTTACCTGGACAGCCATGCCGCCCTGACCCGTTGAAGGAGCGCCTTGGCGTCCTGCGCGTTCACGTCGCGACAGTCGAGTAGCGTGAACGTGCCGTTCGGATTCATGCGGAAGTCCATGACGCCCTCGAGCGTCATGAGCGCAAACTGCATCCTTGCGGCCCACTGGTGCGCCACCGCCGGCGTTTTCTGCATCGCGCGCATGAACTCGAGGCACGACACGCCCATGAGCTTCTCCACGAACTTGGCGTCTACCGACACCTCTTTCGTCTCGGTGCAGTCCTCGATGATGACTTTGAGCAGGTAGAGTCCCGTGTTGAACTGGAAGCCCGCGACCGACTTGATGCATGCGCGGATGTGCAGCACGTCGTCTAGGATCGGGTTCTCCGCCGCCGAGAGCGCCGTGGCGCGCGCCGAAAAGTACTGGAAAGGGGATGACGGGTCCAGTGGCAGCGGATCGAAGCTATTGCTGGTCGTCAGTGTGGATGTGTTTGTTGTTGCCGTGCCTAGAAGCGAGAAGCTGAACGCCTCTTCTGGTTGTTCGCTGCTTTCAGTGAAGGCATCGGCTTTGAGCTGGGTGCTTGATGAGATTTCGATAATAGAGCTGCTGCTGGTTGTGGCGGTAGCTGCAGCAGCGATAGCTTCGCGTGGTCGCTTGCGAGATCTCTTGGCGTTGTTGCCTGATAGTGAAGAGCTTTCAGGTAGTCGCGGCGTGTTGGGGCTATAGAACAGATGCTGGACCATCGGGTCGGTCTTGTCGCTGTCGCAATCTTCATCCGAAGAGATAACGTCCACGAACACAGGCGGCGTGACTGAATTGGCTGGTTGATGGGGCGGTTGCTGTATCGTAGACCCAGGAGCTACGCTTGGTTGGTGGTAGATCGCATGAATGGACGCCTGCGCGTTTCCGTTGATTGTGTGAACTGGTGGACCTGGGTGAGCAGGAATTGAAATCGAAGATAATGGTGGCGCATGCATTGGCGTCACCGTAGCTGTTGGCGGATTGCTCGGGTGTTGTATCACTGGAGATGCTGAAGGTGGTCGTATCCTTGCATTTGCTGACGAAGGGCCATTTGAACCAGCAAGCGGCACGGGCGGATACGCACTCTGCTGCTGCTGCTGTACTGACACATTCGTTGCTCGCTGTTGCTCTCTCGGAGTTGTCGGTGCGGATGTGAACTGCGTGGTCATTAATGCTGCGGAATACGCGCCAGAGCTCACTGCACTCGGTGTTTCGGCCATCGCAGACGCGTTTTTGCTCGCTTGTTCCAGCAATTCGTTCCCAGAAAGCCCAAGCAGTCGGCAATTCTGTGGGGTGAGCATCAACAGACCATGACGGATGTCCACATTCAGAACAACGACCTGTGAGCACACAGCAATCAGCAAATGATACTCAATCTCAGAAACAGAGTGGCCACACTACACATATACACACCTTTGTGCCATGCAGCAGACTCATGCTGAAGGTCGGCAGCCACCGGTACTCGAAGCCATACACCAGCTGATGGCCGTCTGTGAAGCAGATCTTGAGCGTGCGCGTGGGTCCTTTTGAGTCCTCTTTCCTGTGCTCAAAGTTGGCGCCGATGTTCACGACGTCGACGATCTAATGAATGAATGATGCCACAGAACAGATCCAATATCAGTCAATAACATGAATGCCACGAGCAGCCTTGTGGCTGGTTGGGCGCTAACAGGGCAGATAGTAAGCAAACGCACCTGGAGGATGCACATGCCTTGGATCGTCACGCCATGCAGCTGGTCGACGTGCGCCGGGAGCATGGGCTGGCAGCTCACGTGCAGATCCTCCTCCAGCAGCCTTCCAAACACAAAGTCCGCATACGTGCCCTGCGCGCGTTGGAGCTGCTGGAACGCTGCGAACTGCTGCTCCTCCCAGCTTGCGTCAATGCCCGCATACGGGAGCGCGCGCGCCTGCACCATTGTGGATGGGGTGGCGCTGGTTGCAGCAAGAAGAAGGGTCGCCATGCAAGCGAGGATACACGGCTGCAGGATGGGGCAAACAGAGCTAAACGACCGGATGGATGCTGCTGCCGCCTGTTGTTGCGCCAACCCAGCACATTCCCGCCAAAACCAAAACTCAAGGTGCGCACTTAACCGAATTCTTACTGTAATGACTGCTACAACGGAAATGTGCACTTCAACTCTGGCTTCCACCCGCCAAGCTCGCTCACGCTTTGGAGCTCTTCGCGCGTCACCAAAGCATGGGCGATCGACAGTCTCTCGCAATGAGCTGCTTGCATTTACCTCTCGCTATCATCGTCCACGGCGGCTTCGCTGGTATGGGTGAGCGCAGTGGAAATATGATCTCGTTGGGAGATGGCTACACTCAGCTTGTCAATGGAGTAATAGAAGAACAACATGGTTGTATGGATGGATGTGTGCATTTATATTTGTTAGTCTCCGCTATGTAATCACCACCGACGCTATCGACGTGAGCAGTTAACAGAGCTGGGGGAACTTGACGACGTAGCGCGTCTTGGGGTCGACGCTGTACTTGCGCACGTTCTTCTGCAGGTCGTCGCGGCGGAAGCCCGAGACGTGCTGGATCACGCGGTACGCGAGCTCGCGGTCGGCGAGCAGCTGCTCGTCCGAGCTGAAACCGACCTGCGCGACCATCCAGCAGCCGTCGAGCGCGCTGAGGAAGCCGCGGCACGTGCCGAGCCCTTCGGGCCAGAACGGCTCCATGAGCGAGTCGCCAATCAGCCCCACGTAGAGCTTTTTGCCCTTGGACGTCAGGATGCTCGCCGCCTTGTCGGCGCGCGTGCGCGAGCTAAAGTCGAAGATGCGCACGCGCGAGAACTCGGATTTCTGCGGGATCTTGACAAAGTCCACCACGCGCTTGAGGTAGTCGTGCAGCACCGGCTTATCGATGTTGTCGTCGAGCACGAGGTCCGACACGTTCGGGTAGTCGAGCTTGAGCACGCCCTGGTCCAGCAGGTTCTGGCGCTTCGGCGTCATCACCAAGTAGTGCATCTCGCCGCGGTAGTACACGATGTTCTCGAGGTCCACGCCGGCGTCGCGCATCTTGGCGAACATCTGCTGCTTGAACTGGATCGTCCACGAGAACTCGGCGACGTTCTTCTCCTCGGTCGTGCCGTGGTTTGGGAAGTAGCACACGAGGCCGATCGCTTCCTTGCGGCTGAACACGAAGCGCTTGATGCGCGCCTGCTCGCTCAGGCGGTCCTGCGTGCCGCACGCGCCGAGAACCGCAGTGAACTCCATCCACGGGATCTGCGGCTTGGTCACGATTGTGTAGAACGGGCCTCGGCCGCTGTCGATTGAGTCGGGATGCGCGATGCCTTCAAACGTGGTCGCGGGGAAGAACGTCACGCCCAACAAGAGCGCCACCTTGAGCAAGATGCACTGCAGCTGGCGCGTGCCGACGTGGAAGTACGCGGTCGAGTGACAGAACTGAGGGAACAGTACCTTGGCACCCAGACTCGTGAGGTCCTGGACCACCCACGGCCACAAGTGCAAGATGTTCTCGCGGCTAAAGTGCTTTCGCTTCTCGAGCACTACCACCTGCGCGCCTAAAAGCGCCATCTCGACCGCAGCGCGAAGCCCCACAGGTCCAGCGCCGATGATGCACACGCGCTTGCGCGCAGCTGGCTTCTTGTTGTACACGTCGCCGTTGAACTTCGCGTCCAAGAGCTTGAAGAGCTGCTTCTGGCGGAAGCCCAATTTCGAGGCGACCGCCGACTTGACGTGGTCATACACAGCCCAAGGCTGCGCCAGCTTGAGGTCCGTCAGTCCGCAGTCCGTGAGCAACTTATGGAACGTCGCGACGATCTCGAGAAGGTTCTGCGCGCTTTCAAAGTCGTTGAACGACTGCAGCACAGTTGTCGCCACCGTGACCTGCGGCTCGCTGCTGCGCTCAAGCACTGCAGGAACAGACGAGGTCTCTGGGGTCGAAGCCGCCGTCGCAGTGGCACTTGAGAACTTCATCACTGACGCGTGCTTCTTGTCGAACTCTTCGATCTCCTTGCCAGACTTGACCCACGTAGGCGAGGACGACGACGCATTCGACCAGCGGCGAACAGGTTCTCCTCTTGAGCCCTTCTGCACGTCTTCTTTCACGATCTGACTGATCGAGTTGAGCAAAGTGGTGATGCGCGCGATCGCAACATCGTTGAGCTCATGCGTCGCACAGGTTTGCGAGATTTGGCTCAGAGCCGTCAACACAGGCTGCATCTTTTGAGTCGAAGACTTGCTCTGGGTGGCGGCAGTGTCGCCAACTTTCACGGGTGTTGCTAGTGCTGAGACTGAATCGACGTTTCTTGCAGGAGACGTCACTGGCGAATGCGCAGGCGAAGTCAGAGGCGGGTCTTCTCTAACAGCAGGAGCAGGAACCGCAATTGGGGACTTGGCAAGTTGTTTTGGTGCTGTTGTCGTTGCTGGCGATTCATGGCGAGGAGGGACTTGTGGCGAGTGCGAGGCCTTGGAGGTGATCTTGCTGAGGAACGACGCGAGTCTGTTGCCAGCATGTGGAGCTGATCGTGGGGCTGGCGGCAGTGGTGGTGGCGATGGCGGTGTCACCACAGCAGGTGGTGGTACTACTGCTCTCACTGGCTTTGAGGGGCTGCTAGTACTTGTTGGTGTGCCAGCGGTTGGTGTTCCTGGAGGAGGCAACAAACTCGATTTCGGGGAGCTGGCCGTCGAGCTCGAAGGTGACGACGAGCTGCTGCTCGAGTTTCGGGATGTCGCCCACCGGATCTTCCTCTGCTGCGCTGCCTCGGTGCGATCCAAAAAGTCCAACAAGCCTTCTCGTCCATATCGATCCGTCACCTTCTCGCGCTGCACTTTGGTTTCGTCCACAGACTTGACTGTCGAGCTGACTTGCTTACTGTGCGACGCACCACCGACCACCGTGTTTTCTTCGGTGAGGAACGCCAGCACTTTCTGACGCGCCTTCTCTCGGTTTTCGCGCTTGACCTTCTTCTTCTGCGCTTCCTCCGCCACGAGGTGCTCGAGCTCTTCGGTCTCCGACACCGCGTCTGCAGGGTCAAAGATCACGAATTTGGGCTTCTCGGGGACAACCTTCGCCACAAAGTCGAGCAGCTTGCTCGCACTCTTTGGTTGCACATGGGGGTGCTGGTGGTGGTGCTCGCCGTCGGCAGATGTGGACGAGGTCTCGGACGAAATCGAGTTGCGCTGCGCCGCCGCGTCTTCACTGCCTCGCTCGACGCGGTGGAGGCGCTCGCCGCGCTCTTTCGCCAGGAACGCGAGCAGCTTGCTGTTCGCGCGCTTCACTCGTCGCTGACGACTCTGTTCTTGCTCGTCCTCGTTCTTTTGCACGCCGCCATCTTCACTGTTGTAGTCTTGTTCTTCGTCTGTTGTCGTGTCGTCCTGGTCATCGCGCGTTTCTTCCTGGTATACGCCGTCGAGGTACCGCTCGCCAACATCGTTTGCGAGGAAATCGAGCAGCTTGGAGCGTCGGTTTTCGATGCTGACAGTTGGGAGCTGCGGCTTCACAGACGCTGCCATTGGTGCCTGTGGTGACGGTGGGAGTGGACGCAACACCGCTGGCACTGGCTTTGACGCCGCCACTGGTGGAGGAGAAGTATGATTGGAGCTCGCTAGCTTTTGCTCGCTTCCTTTCGCGAGAAAAGCCAGAAGCTTGTTGGGGGTCGCTGGTGGACCAGACGCCGGCTGACTCGTTTGGTTATCATCAGCAGAAGCAGCAGCCTCGACATCAGCAGCTTCACTGGACTTTGCGTCCTCTGTCGTCTCGGATTGGAATTCGTAGTTCTCGTCGATGCTCATGTGACGAGACGAGACGTCGGCCGCGCTCTTCTGGTCCTCAGCCGCGGTCATGCTCTCGAGATCCGAGTATGACGACAAATCGCTCAGACGGTCGATCGCGTCCATGCCACCGACGTCCAGCAGCCCTTCGCCGATGTACGTCATGCGGCGGTCAAGCGCGGCGTCTTCTGCTTCGTCATCGTCGCCTGCTGCCTCTTCTTCTGCTTCTTTCGGTTCTGTTGCCTCTTCTTCTTCTGCTTGGTTGCTGCTCTCGCTAGTGACTTGCGACTCTGCCACAGCATTGCTCTCTTCGACGATTTCCAACAATTCTGTCACCGCACTGCTGTCCTCAACGATCACTTGCTTCGACATCTCAGCCACCTCTGCAACGTCGGTGTTCTCTTCGTATGTGAGCTGGTTGTCTTCAGTCAACGCAGTGACCTCTTGCTTCGCCACCTCTGGGTTGTCTTTCGTGAGCTGCTGCTCTGGTGACTGCGGCTCCTGCTTCTGCTCCCGTTTCAGCGCCAGAGCAGCGCTGGTGCCGCTAGCGTCGTCTTCCTCGGACGACGCAGCGTCCTCTGGGCTCGTCTGAGCAGGGTGATCACTCTCCTCGATCTCCTCGAGGATCCACTCGAAAGCCTCTTCTGGGGACGTCGATGCAGCAACGGCGACGTCTGCCATCTTGCGCTATCAGTCGTGTCTGTGAGAGCGAGGAGAGAGTCGCTGGTCGTGGCGGCCGGAGCTCAAATGCGATTGTGAGCAACGAGCGACCATGGGGGCGGACGCTCAAGTCGGAGCAGTGTACAGAAGTAGATGAACCTCTTCTCTGTCGCCTCACGGGTATCCAGAACACCGCATGTTGATGCCGCGCCATGGAAAGACACGCTGTCATGCAACGACAAGCGCCGGCAGCGACGTGTGTCTTTGTGCAAAAGCGCACATGCAATAAAACCTCAATAAGTATTCAATTTGACACTTACGAACCCTCTTTACAAGCAACAAATAATACAATACTAAATTTAAGAACAAATATCCGTGATTTTTCCTAAAGAGATTTACCTCTATACATAGGACACCAGATGCTGAGGTTTTATTCTTTTCGTGTCGCTTGGGGACGCGGAAACGCGCCGCTTCAAGCTCCTATCAAAATTCTACAGTACCTTTGCTCAATTAGCAACAGAAAATGTTCATGAAGAGTAACATGTTATCATAATTAAGAGGTTCTAGGAATACGGAAGTCAATACATTAATCTGTAAGGATGGGTGTAATATTCTCTCATTTATCATAATGTTTGTGAGGTGTATTTGATATATCAGTTTCATATAGAGTAAAATTACTGTAATGATTTTGGAGCTTTGCGCGCCATTCGTTACCAAATACATCCGCCGACTATCAAATCAACTCGCCTTTGAGCACTTTTGGCGCGATGTGCGTGGAAACGCGACCTGGAAAGCGCTTTCGCGATCGCGAAGTTTGCAATTCGTCAAACAAGATGATGTCGAAGGATTGACCGTGTTGGGTGCGCTGGGGTCTGTCAAAAAATTACGTTGTACAAATACAGGTACAAACTGCAACACTTTGATTTCATGCACGATTCAGCACACATACCATTCAGTGTCCACGCTGACTGCCTCCCTGTTTATACATCAGCACAAGCCTGCTGAAGCTCCCTCTTGTGTATCGAAATCGCAGCACGATAAATGGAAGCAAGCTGGCGGTGAGCGGCGGACCAAACCCGTCATCCAAACGACGCAGAGCCATTTGACGAGTGAATATTGCAGCAACACCTCAGAGATCAAGCGCGTCCACCTTCGTCTGGAGCGAGTGACAACTGCTGAGTGAAGAGCTGGGCGCGGCCGATGAGGCCGTGTGATTCTTTCGTGTCGTCAGTTCACGACGACCTGACCAGGCGTGGACACTTTCCATTGTGGCCCATCACTCACATCACCCAACTGGCAGTCAGCTCCCATCGCAATCTCGTTTTGAACCCACACGATGCAAAAAAGGCAACTTCCCTAATTTAATGTGGTCCACCTCCAGTTTAAGCCATCACCCATCTTTTCAAATCAGGTTTAAAGGGCACATTCGCTAACAATACTGTGCGCCACCTCAAATTAGGAAACAGTCACTCACATATTGTTTTTGGCTCACTTTTTATCAACCGTCAGTCATACAGAGTCACTCATTTTCACATCTTCGTTCTGTGCGACAAGACCACGGACGCTGGCTGCCATGCCGCAGTCCCAGACGCCAACACGCAAGCAACGGTTGGCCGAGTGGCGCGTCCAGCGCGAGGCCGAGAGGCTGCAGAAGGAGCTCCAGCGGCCAAAGCCGCCGCCCCCGTTCCGTCCCACATCCTCAACAGCATCGTCAACGGCACGACTGCGCACAGCGAGCACTAGCAGCAACATCAGCAGTATTAGCAACATTAGTGGCAGCACCAGCGCTCAGCGCCAGCGGCTTGCAGAGAGACGGCGCGCGACCATGACGGCGGCAGCACCGCCCTCAGTGAAGCGAACAAGCACGTCAAGTAGTACGGGCAGTGCAAGCACCGCGCGGAGCCCATCGCGCTCTCCTCCTCGCCATCCAGTATCACCACCAGTGTCTACCGGAGCATCTCGAGGAAGTGGGGAGCAGCACGGCAACTATGAACACAAAAGCCCATTGCATCAGGAGGAGGTACAACACCAAGAAGAGAGCGAGCGGTCGATACAGTTGAATCTGCAGGAGAGCTACTACGGGGTCGAGTTTGAAGGCGATCGACACCAAGAGCTGCACATGCACGAGCTCGAGGCTGAGGGCTCTGAGTCTTTGTCCGATGTGTCTTCTCCGCGCTCCCATGAAGACATTGAAGAGCAGTTTCGGACGAAGGTGAAAGAAAGCGACTTTGAAAATGAGCAGGTGGTGGCGATGGAAGCCAGTGCTCTTCCTGGAAGCGACGAGCTCGTAAATGCTGCTGCTGCTGGTGAAGAAGCAACGGTCGTGAGCGAAGTTGTGTCGGTGACAACGGCTGAAACGACTCGAGTGGTTGAAGAATTGTACGCAGAGCCAGACGAAATCAACCCATCTGAGGCGGACGAAGTCGTGGAATCGACGACCTCTTGTCAGACGACGGAGGTGTCTAGTGAAACGCATGCGTTCCATGACGAAGCAGAGGCGTTTGCCTACGTCTGTGGCGAAAAAGGAGAGGACCGAGTCACTGAGCACACTGTAGTGACTCGCAGTATCGAAGACAATGGTGAAGGCGACGACAGCCCTGAGGAGGAGGTCGTAGTTGTCGAGACCCAGACCACCACAACAACGACAACGACAACGGTATTGGAGAGCTGTGAGGAGTTTACAGAATGTTCCGAGTCCTCGACTACCGGTACGGCACTACCAGACCCAACGGAGGAACTTCTGGAGTTCGAGGAAGCCCGAGCAAGAAGGATCAAGCAGCAACGCCAAGTTCGACTGATCCAGATGCTGGTGATTGTGAGTATCTTGCCGCTTCTTGCGCTGGTCTGGCCGGCAGTTTGCTGGCTGTTCCCGTCGTTCAAGTGCACGGAGATCTCTCAACTGATCCCACAGATGGAGGCTGCGAAATGGAACGAGCTAACGTCGAGGTTCAAGACGTTTGCCGATGGGTTTCTAAGCAAAATCGGAAACCCCGAGCGCTACGTTTCCCAGGCTTTTGGGTATTGCGCATCAAAATGGGACGATGTAATGAGCAAGTCAGTGTCACTGTCCAAGGTGAAGACCCTTCTGTCTGACTCGAGCGAGAAGCTGCACCATTACATGAGCGTGATGTACAATAACTCATGCTTTGCGTTCTCGTCTGCAGCAAACGCGTGCGCGTCCATTTGGGACCGCGTGCTGCCGACCACAACAAAAGACACGAGTCTGGTTGAATCGACGCGCAAGAGTCTGCTCGATCCATTTGAAGCCGACCAGCAGCTGCTGAACGAGAAACTCAAGACGCTGCTGCTGAAACAGGAAGCCTGGGCTTTGGAAGAGCTCAAGCGAATGAAGCAGCGCCGCGCGGCCCATGCGTCCGTCACAGACTCGATTCTGTCGGAAACGCGCGCGATGGTGATGGAGAGCCTCAAGGAAGCGAAGTTGGTTGCCACGTACCATATTGAAGCGTACACAGAAACGATTTCTGACGAGCTGATCCAGTCGATCCAGCGAGAGCTCGATGAGTACGACCAGAGTATCCGTAAAGAAGGACTTGAGCAAGTCGAAGCGGTGGTTGAGCATGCGCAACACGATCTTGAAGCCACGACCCAGCAAGAATTGGAGGCGCTGGAGCAACTGAAGCTTGAAACCGACCAAGAACTGGATGAGGAGCTGGATGTTGACGCACACCAAGTCGTCTCTGCGAAGGAGAAGCTTATGCAGGAAATCGCTGAGATCGCCAAGTTGGAGAAAGAGAAGATCGAAGCCGAATACCAGAAAGTTGCTGACGCTGTCTCGAAACTCGCAGAGGCAGAGATTGATCATTTGGAAGCGGATTTTGAAAATGTCGAGAACGAGGTGATGGATCTGTCTGCTCAAGAGGAAGAATGGGTCCATGAAGAAGACACGAAGTTGCTCGATGAGCTGGAGCTGCTCGCGAAGTTGGAAACGATGCGCATTGTAGCTGAACGAGAGCGAGCGTTGGCTGAAGTTGCTCAACTCGCTGAGCAGGAAGCTGAGCGGATTCGTCAAGAGCGCGAACAAGCGGAAGCTCTCGCCCAAGCACTCGAAGTTGAGGAGCAGCGTTTAGCCGCGGAACGCCAGCGCGTCGAAGCGAAAATTGCTGAGGCGGCTCGCCTGGATGAGATGCGCCTAGAAGAGGAGCGGAAGAGAGCCGAAGAAGTGATTCTAGAGGCGCAGAAGCGAGAGCACGAGCGGATTCACTCGGAAGCACTCAAAGCCGAAGAGGAACTCGTGCGGATCAAGCAACAAGAAGAGGAGCGCGCTCAGATAGAGCGTGCGGAAGCTGAAGCGGCGATCGCCGAAGCAGCGCGTGTTGAAGAAGAACGGCTGCAACGTGAACGCGACATCCTTGAAGCACAACTTGCACTGGAAGCCGAGCTGGAGCAAGAGCGATTGCGTGAAGAGCGTGTTCGCGCTGACAAAGCGCTGGAGCAAGCATTAGAACAACAAGAGAGCGAGCTCATTCGCGCGCAGCAAGAAAAGAGTGAGCAGATTTCGACTCAAGCAGCACAAGAAGCGGAGAAGGTGATGGCTGTCGAGCCTATTGACGTTGCTGATGTTGTTGGCGACGGTGTCAAGATCGACATTGTTGCGGAAACGGAAGTTCAAATGCTGTTTCCAGGTGAAAAAGACTCTGGTATTGCTATTGAACAACAAAATGGTTCATCTCCCTCGATGCTTCCGCTTTCACCGCCGATCCCAAAGATGGAGCTCTACAAATTGGGGCTCGTGTCGACCGCGTTCCTCGTGCTGGGTCTCGTCGCGGCGTACTTTTTGAGCGCTCGCTACAAGCGCTTGGTTGCACACAGAAGATGCCAGCGCGCGCTCGGGTTCAACGCACGCCGCAAGCGCTGGCAACGACCCGTGGAGTCCTCGGACTCGGAGTTTGCGGAAGAGGTCGTGCTGTTGTCGTCGGGGAATGGGAATGAGCCGGAGCCAGAGGTACTGGGGTATTTTTCTGACGCGAACACTGTGTCAGAGGATCTGAGCCAGACGTCGAGTGTCGAAGAACTGGACGAAGCCACGCTGATCAGTACGACGACTACGACGACGTTGCGTTCACAGACGGCAACTGCACACGTTGATGAAATGGAGGAAGAAGAGGACGCTTCGACGCAGCAGGTCGTTGTCGAACAGCGTGTGACGGTCGAACGGATCACTACTGAGAATGGAGAGAATGGAGATGAAGGTCCCGAGTCAGCGCAGAGCCGAAATGAATCGCCGACGCGCATCACGCGACGCTCTCGCCGCACAACGACCAGTAGCACACGTGGCAGCGCGTTCTCGCCCTCTCCCCGAACATTTTGAACCATTTTCTATGAGCATTTTGAACCATTTTCTATGAGCATTTTGACAAGTGTGAGCGTGAGTTGAGCTGGTGAGCTCTCTGAGAAATATATAACAGAAGTCATCGCAGTTTGTCGAACGTATCCTTCTTGACTGCAACTGGCTATTTACACTCTACATTTGTTGTTCACTATTTCGTAACCTGACCCCCTCACACATGCACACTCACGCTCAGGGCGTCAAGAGCTATGGGCGGTAGTCACTGTCTTCATCGCCATCACCACCACCGATCGATTGGTACTCGTCGTCCCGCTCGAGTCGCTTCACCACGAGCTTGTAGCCCTCGCGGATCTCGCCGCGGAAGCCCTTGGGGAAGTACGCGCGGTTGAATTCGCGGATCTCTTCGTACGTCATGTGGTACTTGGCGGCGATGGACTCGGGCGTCTCGCCGGCCTCGACCTCGTGGATCTGCTTGGTAAGCTTCACCTCAGCGACGTTGCGGCGACTTGCCTCTTGCTGCGACGCGTAGAGGTCCGGGACGATCAGGCGTTCGCCCACGATGAGCTCGGCGCGCGCGCCGACCGGGTACCGCCCGCGGTTGATCTGCAGCAGGCGCATGTACGTGATGGAGTACGTCTTGCAGATCGACTCGAACGTGTCCTTCTTCTCAACCAGGTGCATCTTGTACTTGGAGTACGTCGCAGACGACGACGCGTACGTGGCGCCACCTCCAACGCCGCTATTGTAACGATCACTGTCAGTGCTATCCTGGTTGCGCACGTCCTCCATGTCGCCCGTGTTCACGATGCGCACGTGCAGCAGCTGGCCTGGAAAGAGCACACCGCGCTCGCCCGCGGGGAAGAACTGGCGGTTGTCCTGCCGCAGCAGCTCCTCGCTCGTGTTGTACTGCGCCGCGATGGTCTTGAGCGTCTCGCCCGAGCGCACGAGGTGCATTTGGCCCCAGCCGTTGTCAATAAAGTCGGGAGGCGGCGGCAGCGACACCTGACGCGCTTCTTCGACTACAAGCTGCTGGCCCGGGTACACCTTCACGCGCGCGTGCTTCTTGGAGGACGATGATGAGCTCACGGGCGCGAGCATCGGGTTGAGCTCGCGCAGCCGCGCCTCGGTCGTGCTCATCTTGGCGGCGATGCTCGCGAGCGTGTCACCCGCCTGGACCTCGTAGCGGAAGGGCGACGGCGCCACAGGCGGAGGCGCCAGTGCGTCGTCGTGCTTGCCGCTGCGCGCGCTGCTGCTGCCGGACGCGATCGTGCCGTACATGGAGCAATCAGATAGAGTTACAGAGAGATGGATGCCTCGTGCCTCGTTGATGCGAATCAATCAATGGCACTTGCTTGTAGTCACGGACCCACGGGGTTGGGAACAGAGACAAGATTTCTGGGCTTGTATTCGGGGTGCACATTGTACCAGGTCCTTTTAAGGTGCATATTTCTAGTTAAATGCATGCAGTTTTCTTGAGAATCTTAATAGTAAGCATGCATAAATATTCTCTTGAATTGCATGACTGACTTCGTTGCAGGGTTTTACATTTTCTTTCTACTTTTTGAACAATCTTCAATGCGCCCCAACACCTGTCCACCGCAACCATGCTCATGGGCGTCATTGGTGAGCTATCCTGTGCAGTGGGCACAAAAAAGAGTCCTAGTTGACGCACTTTCTTTTTGAAAAATAGTTGGGCTTCTGTTTGAACATCCTGCCTACCTATGTGGAGCAGCAGGGGTCGATGTTGCCGGTCATCTGGTCGGCCTCCGTGTCCTTGAACACGAAGAAGCCGATGCCGAGCCCCAGGATGACTGCGACGAACATAAGGCTCTCGTACATCATGATTACGAGCATGATGAAGTACGCGATCGTGATGTTGACCATGTAGAGCCCCGCGAGCACGAACTTGCACCAGAGCGGGATGCGGCGGATGATCTTGAGCTGCGCGCCGTCGGGACCAAACTGCGCTTTAACAGCGTTGAACGAGCCTCTCGCTGGGTTCATCGGCGTCGAGAGCTGCAAATAGTCCGCCTGGCTGAACACGATGCTGTAGTCGTTGTAGAAGCGCGTCTGCACGTACTCGCGCAGCTCGCCGATGCCCTCGAGCGACGCGGCGAGCGCCACGACACCGAGGAACGCGAACGCATACTTGACTCCGGAAGTGAGGATCCAGGACTGGAAGAGCAGCATCGCGCACGTCGCGTCGTCGCCGAACGCGAGCTGGAAGCCGTCAAACATGACCGATCCGCGTGGCGACGACGACGAGCCGCTGTCACAGAAGCCGGTCGAGCTTTCCGACGCCGCAAAGTACTTCAACGGGTTGGCGTAGACCTCCTGGGCGTGCTCCTCCGAACACGTGAAGATCTTCTGGCTGCCCATGGAGATCCACGGCACCGCGTACTGAAGCTCCGTGAACTTCTTCTTGCACACGGGGCACTCGATGTCCGTCGCGTCCTTGTAGATCTTGTCGGTCGTGATGTCCACTTTCACTGGCGGGCCCAGGTTCGCTTTCTATTGTTGATAGTCAAACAACACACACAACATGAATATGAGACCGCTATTCTACCATTATGAATCCGCATTTTCATGAAAGGCAAGACGCACCGGCTGGTTCTGCAGCGAGTCGATGTGACCCGCCATCTCGCACGCGTACACGTACTGGTTGCCGAAGATCGAGGCGTTGATGTTGGCCTTGACGTCCATGTCACAGAGCGGGCAGGTCGTCTTGCGCAGGTTCTGGCCCGCGTCAATGTCGCCCACGAGCAGCACGAGCGTGAGTGCGAGCGCCACGAGCCACATGCTCGAGCGCGGCTTTCTGGAGGAGGAGCTGCGCATCATCAGCATGGATAATAGCGGAATGCGCTGGCGATAGGAGAGCTCTGTGCGTGCTGCGTGTGTGTGCGCGTGTGCAGATAACGAGAGGACTTGTGTACCCCTGGACGAAGAGAGGTGGTAGCACTTCTTCTTGGTCTCCTTCCTTTCTGTCACAAGCGAAAATGGAGACAGCATTTCCAAATCCTGGATTCAACAATACAAAGTAAATTACGGTAATATAATATCGCGAAAGTTGCAATTTGGCGACACAGAAAGACTGACTGTCAACTAGCAAAAGTTGCTCATTTGGGGGTCTATCTCCAACACGGAAGAGCAAATTTGCTGGACGCAGTGTGCGAGTGGTTCAATCAATCCAAGAAATGCAGCATTTTTCATGGACAACAAGAGCAGACCTGCACAGTGGCTCTCTGGATTCTATCAACAAGAAACAGTGCGTTAACCGACAACAAGATCGAAGTTCAATTGCAACAGCGTAAAGCTTCATGCTGACATAGCCGCGTTAGTGATAGTCTCTTGCGGTACGTTGCAACGAAACTGAATGCTACAGTTCGCGTTGGACACAATGCACTGAAACTTTCGACACAAGAAGTAACCTGACAATAAATCCCCAAGCAGTGAGAACCACAACACGCCGGGAAATTTTGGGCCAAGTATATGATAGAAGCTCGCTTTGGGGTATATATATATTATCTTCTACTGTGTGGGCGGCTGCAAAACTCCAGCTGTATCGGGCATGAAAGCGACGAGTGCGACTCGTCGTGTCTGAGTGGCTGCATACTTAGGGTGACATGCGCCAGGATCCAATTTGTGAATCGTGCTTTAATGTGCAAGGGCGCGTGGAAGGATACCGACAGGAGGGAAGGGCGTCGTTTGTGATCACTTTGAGCAAAGAGGTGAGGAAACCTTAGAGCCTTGTGATGTATATTAACTTGCATTTGTAGAGTTTGTCTTCTCAACAACTTCAACAAATATAACTGACTGAACTGAGCAACGGAATTTCACTGCAAATGCTGTGGAAGCTCCTGCTCCAATGGAGCAGGATAGTTGCTCTGGTTATTTACACATTTCCGAAGTGAGCAAGCACCTGTACACGTGGGTTGTCAAGTTCAGCTGATCCTCGCCTGCAACTTCAATCAAGAACTTAATTGCAAAACTTTGTGCAACTGTCGCGTGTTGCTAAAGCAAAATTGTTTCAACAATCGCGAGAAAGACCCAACATGCTTTGCGTTTGTTATTGTTTTCAGCTTCGCTTCAAAATTTTGAGCCAGCGTGATTTTCAACTCAAATCCTGCGGATCTAAGCACCCGACACTGTGTCTAGGAGTTGCTGTGAGAGTGTGGATTACGAAAGCATTCCTCCACTGCGAACGATCAACAATAGAGATGGGGAGCTTCTGCGTGCCCACGCACCTCGTATTGTTGACTCGGAGCAATGCGCGAAAGTGCTCCCTTCTTCAGTTCGGTCACTCAATTATAGCATTTTCGAATGCACTTTTGATGGATACGCAGGTATCTTCGCCTCCGCAATCCTGCTCTGGAGCACAAGCATAAACACTCTCGTGGCAAATCTTGCTCGAAGGACCAAAATTCACCACTCAAAAGAATGGTGGCAGAGCGCACCTGGCTTCATGCCATTCCTCCACCAAAATCGCCTGATATTTGGTAATATATTTAAATTACTTCGGCGGTCTTCAAAAGGCCTCGAAAATCTTGCTCGCCCCTTTACATTCTGGTCGCCAGTTCCATAATTGCGGGCGACGGCAACAAAGGCCCGCCCACTCGCGCTCACTCTTCTACCAAAGAAGCCGATATCAAGACGATGCGATCCATGCGCGCGACGCTCGTGGCCGCGACTCTGCTGCTCTGCGCGGCCGGCAGCGCGTCCGCCCACGGCATGCACGGCATGCACGCGATGCACGAGATGGCGGACGGCTCGTCCTCCACGACCACGGACTACAAGTGCCCGGCGTGCCGCATGTCTACGATGAAGTCGGGCTACAACAACGCCAACTACGTCGAGCTCGTCAAGGGCCAGCGCGTGTACACGTGCGGCATGGACGCGCGCAGCTTCGCGGACTACTCGTTCAAGTCCACGGACACGGCGTACATCGCGGCGAACCTGGTGCGTCCTTTTTTTCTAGTAAAGCGTCTGTGTGTATGAGCGGGTGGGTTCCTCTGTTGTTGTTGCTGACCCCTTCACTTTGTGCCTGCGTGTATGAATAACAGGCCGAGTTTGTGGTGAACAAGACCGACGCGGAGAACTTCGACCTGTGTGAGAAGTCGTGCCCCGAGTGCGCGAACGGCATCACGGACCCGATCTCGGGCGACAAGATCACGACCAACAACTTCCAGTTTGTATGCTTGCTGAACGGCCAGAAGCTCTACTTCGCCTCCGAGAAGACCAAGTTCGAGTACCTGAGCAACGTCAACAAGTCCCCACGGTACCTGGTGGACAAGGTCATCTGCACGGGCGCCACGTGCTCCGACGCCACCCAGATCACGGTGCTCAGCGCCGCTGCCAAGGACATGAAGCCGGACCTGACTGCTGCATCGACCTCCACGACGACCCCAAGCCCGTCGTCGTCGTCTGCTTCTGGTAGCTCTACGCCGAGCCCGTCATCCGCTTCGGCGACCGACAGTGGCACTGCCTCTGCTACCACGACGGACCTCGACACGTTTTGCTCGGGCGAAGGCTCGGTCATGTTCAACGGCTTCCAGTCGACCATCAACGGCTCGTGCGTGCGTCTTTTCTTCCGCCCATGGGTGCTCAACAACGGTCTCAAGTACTTTTTCGGCTTTCTTGGGTGCTTTGGTCTCGCGATGTTCAACGAGTTCCTCGTGAAGAGCAGAGAGCAAGTGCGTAAGAAACTGTTGGAAGCGCGCAAGGGCCGCCCCATGGACAAGGCGCACAAGTTCCAGTGCAAGATCCTGTTGGCGCTAATGTACATGGTCCAGATGACAATCGCGTACCTGGCGATGCTGGTGGTGATGATTTATGAGACGGGGCTCTTCATCGCTCTCATCCTGGGCTTTGGCGCGGGCTTCCTGCTATTCAAGAACTTGGACTTGGATGTCACGGAAGAGCGCGGCGTGTGGCGATACACGGACCCGTCCACTGTGCGTATCCGCGTCTCGGGTATGTCGTGCATGAAGAACTGCGGTACGACCGTCGAGAATGCTTTGAAGAACACGGTGGGCGTGACCAACGCATTCGTCAATTTTGAAGAAGGCTGCGCGTACGTGGCTGGCGCCGCGCCGTACAACACACTGATCGACGCCATCGAGGCGGTCGGCTTCTCTGCGGAGATGGATGGCTCCGTGACATCGTCGAACGCGTAAGCCGATACATTATTTCCAAATTTCTTGTGCGCTCGCTTTCTTTCTTTCTTTTGTGTCTCTCTTGCGGTTCGGTCGGTCGCTTGACGAAAAGATGGACAACAGCGACAGCAGCGTCGTTCACAGACCCACTGGACCATGCTCCATTTGCGTCAAGTCGTCCGACTGATAAACAGAGACACACAAAGAGAGAGAGAGTGTGTGTGCGGTATAAAGATGCAAGTTTGAGTTCTCATCGTTTGTTGCTGTATTCTCTCTGTATGTGTGAATAGAAAAAAAGATTGTTAGCTGCCTCGCTTCATGCTTCAACGCTCGGAGGTGTCGATTAACGACAGGTGCGTGCTGTGTATGTCATCTGCTAAATCACTGAGATTTGCTGCACTGTTGTACTCCGAATGCCCAAAGTTCAGCATTTTTATAATGGACGTGGTGGATTTTCAACAACGACAACGACACCATGGCTCGCGCAAACAGAATGCAATGTACAACTCTGTCGTGTTCCTCGCTTGATCAATCCGCCACCTTTCGTTCGTTCAAAATAGTGGCTGGTTGGGTCAGTTTCGTTCGCTCCATTCACTTTTTTTTCACTTTTTTGTAAAAGGTTCTTGAAAAGTTTCCAGCAGCTGCCGGACTTTCTTGTCGCCGACGCCCGGACACAGCGACAGCTCCTCCATGGACGCGTTCATGAGGCCGCGCACTGTGCCAAAAGTGGACAGTAGCGTCACAACGTCCGTCTTGTTGACCGACCGGATGGACGTGAGCACGTTGTTGGCTTTTGGCAGGAACTCAGCCTCGATCTTCTCCTTGATGAGCGTCGCCGACTTGTTCTCGTACGCCTTGAGCGTCTCCAGGTACCGCGCGGCCTCGATCCAGCTCCACACCAGGATGAGCGTGAACTGGCTCAGCAGCGCCACGCGGTTGATCTCGCGCAGCGCGATCTCGTTGTCGTCCACGTCGACAAAGCAGAGCACGACCTTGGTACGGTACGGCGCCGGGTCCTCTTTCCGGATGCGGTGGATGCGCTCCTCCAGGTAGTTCCCGTGCAGCAAATGGTAGCGCACGCTCAGAAACAGCACACAGCAGGAGGCTTCCATGACGTAGTCTGGCACGAGTCCGTCTTTGAACTCGAGACTCACGTTCTTCACGGCTTTCAGCAGCGGGTTGCCCGTCTGGCAGCGGTTCACGTACACGAGCGTCGCCGCGTCCTTGGAGCTGATTGGTGGGGATAGCCGCGGCGCATCACCTATCGATGGTGGCGCCGTCGCTGTTGCCAATTGAGGTGGCTTGGGCTTTGTGTACGAGTCTGTGCTGCGGATCGCGGCGAACGCTTCGTTGAACGTGAGCGAGCTGTTGGCGCTGTGCGTCAGGTACCGCGGCGTTTCTTCACCACCTGCAGCGTCGCCTTCATCGAGCGTGCGCGAGTCAAAGAGGCTGCGCACAGGAGCAGCAGTGGCGGCGGCGACATCGTGACTGAGCGACGACGCATCACTCGACACGGCGCCGCCACCTTCAGGAAGCGCGTTGTCTTGGCTCCGTTCCGCCATGATCACAGACAGCAATTGTGAGTTGAGCTGATTGATGGCTGCTTTTTTGCAGTTTCAATTAAGTGCGAATTTCGTGATCAGTACCTACAGTAGCGAATGCTCCAGAAGCCATCATCTCACCATTTTATTACATAAATAGCAAGCATATTTCTCAAATTGACCTTAATAGATATTTTCAATTCTTTAAAATGAGCAATATAAGCAGGGTGCACATGCTTATATTGTGTAATTTAACATATATATATGACTATAATTATAATTTGCAAAAGTTGATAGTGGCTGCTGTCTCCAACTGTCGCATCCATCACCAAAGCCCATTTGCGGAAATTGAAGCAGACCGACTGCTTCAAGCTCCGAAGCTCAGAAAAGCGCCTTCCGCACGCCATTTGCGGATTCACTCGACAAGAAGATCTCTCTCCAAGCAGCTCCGAGCACCACAACGCGTCTGGCTGTGCCCCCTCCCTTCTCACAGTTTACACGTCTAGCGAAACACAGAGTGATGGGAGATCCCGCATCCACACCGTCGGAGTCGTCCCTTATGCAGTCACTCCGCATCAGCACGAATGCGCCGCCATCGTCTTCTTCGCTGACGATCGCGTCCGCGGCATCGACAGCGGCCAGCACCAGCAGTGGCACAGTCACGTCTCCGCGGAACGAGTTTTTCGTGTCGCAGCGCGCCGCCGACTATGAACTCAGCAAGATCGACACGCTCTCGATCGAGGAGCAGGAGATCCTCTCGAACATCCAAGAGCTCCAGCTGCAGCTCATGCAGCTGCGCGCGGAAGAAGACGAAGACAGCGAAGACGAAGCCACGCCGAGCACCCAGCCGGGCTCGTCGTCCAGTCAGCTCATCGTTGTCTCAAACAACCTGCCTGTCTTGCTTGAGCGCGTGCCGCAAACTGGACGCTGGAAGGCGACGAAGACCACGGGCGGACTCGACAAGCTCATGTGCCTCACGGGCGTGCGCAATGACCTGAACTTCCTCTGGGTCGGCTGGGTCGGTCAGCATATCCCCAAGCACGAGCACGAGTCTGTGCGAAGACTGCTGCTGCAGCACAACTGTCTGCCGGTGTTCCTCTCGTCCGAAGTCGCGAACCGCCACAATGGGTTCTCGTCGGAGGTGCTCTGGTCGCTCTTTCACTATGTGTCAGAGCCTGTCGCGCTGACGTCACAGCCAGGTGTGAACGCGAATCTCAACTCGAGCAAGCGATTCAACAAGCAAGACTGGCGTGCTTACGAGTCAGCGAACGAGAGCTTCGCTGATGCGATCGCGGAAATCTACAACGAAGGCGACTCGGTCTGGATCCACGACTACCATTTGATGCTTTTGCCGTCGCTGCTGCGCCAGCGCATTCCATTGTGCCACATTGGGTGGTTCCTGCACACTCCATTCCCGTCGTCAGATGTGTACACTCGTCTGCCTGTGCGTTCGCAGCTCCTGACCGGTGTGCTTCAAGCGGATCTTGTCGGCTTCCAGACGTTTGACTATGAGCGTCATTTCCTATCGACTTGCCAGCGTCTGCTCGGTGTCGATTGCTCTCACAAAGGCATCCGCAGTACGCTTGGCGACCGCGACCATTTCACATCGATTGGTGTGTTCCCCATCGGCATCAGCATTGAGCCGTTTGCGCGAGCCGCTTCAAGTGTACAGACACTGAACCGTGTGAACGATTTACATCGCAAGTTTGGCTCGAAGCGCATCATTCTCGGTATTGATCGCTTGGACAACATCAAGGGCATCCCGCACAAGTTGATGGCGATGGAAGTGTTGCTGAGTCGTTTCCCAGAATGGCAGCACAATGTCGTGCTTGTTCAGATCGGCATCTCGTCACGCTCTGGCGTCGTTGAAAGTGCCTCAACTTCCAGCTCAAATGAGAGTAGCTCCACCACTGAGAGCAGCAGTGCGAGCGCATCGGGTTCTGGTTCAACTGCAGCGTCTGGTGCAAACAAACCGCCGGCTGAATCTACCGCGAGCGCGAGCTACGACTCGACGCACCAGCTTGAAATGAGCACGCACGGCTACAAGAATTTGCTGACGCACGTGAACCAGCTTGTTGGTCGTATCAACGGCACGTACGGTTCGCTGGACTACGCTCCGATTCATTTCATCCACCAGCGCGAGACGCCGCACGAAGAGCTCTGCGCCTTGTACGACTTGGCGGATGTGTGCTTGGTCACGTCGACTCGCGATGGCATGAACTTGGTGTCGCATGAATTCGTTGTGTGTCAACAGCACTTCATGCGCCGCAAGGAAGAGCGAAAGAAAGCAGCGCGAGCTGCTGCACGTGGAAACAGCAACTCCAACATGAACGCGAGCAGCGCGGTGAGTGACACTGAGAAACTACAATCATCGTCGAAGGATTCGTCGTCATCATCTCCACAGCTTTCGCCGACCAAGATCCTGACCGAGTGGGAAGGTGAAGAAGGTGGACCAGGTGTGCTGGTTCTCAGTGAGTTCGCTGGTTGCTCGCAGTCGCTGAGTGGCGCGATTGTGATCAATCCATGGAACACGGAAGACCTGGCGCTGAGCATTCACCAAGCGCTGAGTATGAGTCGTGCTGAGCGCGAGATTCGCCAGCAGAAGCTGTATCGCTATGTGTCGTCGAACACTGCGACGGCGTGGAGCATGCAGTTTCTGGGCGAGCTCGGCGATGCAGTCCAGAAGAACCGCATTCACAGCGCTCAGCTGCCGAAGCTCGATTTCAAGGACATTGTTCAAGCGTATCGCAAGTCGAAGAACCGTGTGATCATCTTGGATTACGATCGCACACTAACACCACAGCACTCGCTTTTGCCATTAGCCGCTGTCGGACCCAACTTCAAGTCGCTCTTGGATTCGTTGAGCGCGGATGAAAGCAACATGGTGTTCATTTTGAGTGCACGCGAGCGTAAATTCCTCGAGACGTGGCTCAATGGGGTGCGCGTCGGTGTCGCTGCTGAAGACGGCTTTTTCTACCGCATGAACTTGCGAAACGACCACGAGCAGTGGAAGACGATGAGCAAGTTCCACTATGACTCGGCCACTGCGCGAGCTGGCGTTGGCACGGGGAACACTGTCGATTCCGGCTATATGTCGCAGAGCGATGCTCAAAGTCGCCGCAGTATGAGCATCAGCAGCTTCTCGTCGTATGGAGGAGGGTACGCCAGCAGCAACCAAACTGGCGGCGGCGTTAGCGCGCCGCTCAGTAGCACTGATTCGTTCGTTGAAGAAGACATGTCGTGGAAAGACTTGGTGCTCCCAGTGATGGTGAATTTCACGGACCGCACGCCAGGAAGCTACATTGAAGACAAGGAGAGCTCGCTCACGTGGTACTACGACGATGCGGACCCGCACTTTGGTGGATGGCAAGCAAAGGATCTGCAGATCATTCTCGAGCGTCAGCTAATTGGAACTGCTCTGGAAGTGTACCAGGGGCACAAGTGGGTCTGTGTGGAGCACGAAGGCTGCACGAAGACGAAAGTGCTCGAAGGAATCCTCAAGCACTTGTCGCTCCCGCAGCAGATTTCAAAGAAGAACAACCAAGAAGTCGATTTCGTGCTTTGCGTGTGCGACGATGTCACGGATGACCAGATGTTCCAGACGCTGAACACGCTGGTGGCGGAATCCAACGAGCGACACGAGAATCGCAAGAAAGAGGCAGAAGAGAAGGCTTCTAGCGCTCAGAAAGCGCGCGAACGCGCAGGCTCCATTTCGGGTCCATCGACCTCCAGCACCAATGCACGCTCGCAGCGACCCGGAGTCCCGCCCGCTGCTCCTTTAAACAGATCGAAAAGTGCTGGATCGCGATCGACTGGTTCAAACGGCAGCAGTAGCGGAACTGGACAAAGTCAGCGCAAGAAATCAACGGATCAAGGAAACTCAAAGACTGCTGCTGATGGAAAGAAAAAAAGAGGGACATCGAAGCGCGCTGCTTCCGAAAACAGCAACAGTCTGACGCGTAAGATGCAGGTGGCAAGTGAGGACAGCGAGGCGGTGGATCCTATTGAAGAGCCCATTGATGAAGACAACAAAGTCGCGTTTAGTCGCCTTCACAAAGTGCCCGTGCGCATGGCGGAGAACGTGTCGATCTTCACCGTGGTTGTGGGTCAGGACGTGCAGCACAGTGGCGGTCGCCACACGTGGTCATTTGGCGTGGACTCGCTCAGCGACATCCGCAAGGTTCTGAAGGAGTTTGTGGACGTGAGTCGGAAATCCGGTGCGATCGCGAGCTCCAATGCTCTCTCAAGCTCCCAGGGCGACTCCAGTCAAGTGGCTCCGAACAACAACACGCTGAGCGAGGCTGAGAGTGCGGCATTGCTGGCTTCGATCACCGCAGTCGACGGCGAAGGGTCCAAGACCACTATTGGTGGTATTGCTCCATGAGATGACCACTAGAGAGAGCAAAACGCGCAAAGAGCACGCTGTGTTGATGTTGTATTTGCTTGTTTTCTTCTCCCCCATTTTAACGCGCTTTACGTCAAATCGTGTTTGCGTGGAAGCGTCGAAAGACACCCGGGAACTTTGTTCCCTACCGACATAGACATAGCACCACTGATTGAGCCTCCGGCCCTTTGAAGGTACTCGGGGCGACCCTTTCCA
>JAASGK010000102.1:0-44768 GCA_023334195.1 Globisporangium emineosum
ATGACAATGGGCGTTGGCACGGGACGGTGGATTGCCCCCGAGGTGGTCTCTGGGAGCCAGGACTACGGTCCAGCGGCCGACATTTACTCGATTGGGGTAGTGCTGGCAGAGCTCGACAGCCATGCGCTGCCATATGAGGGTATTCGTGGCGCGAACGGCAATAGACTGCCCGAGGTCGCTATTCTGCAGAAGGTGTCGACCGGAGAGCTCCGCCCAAGCTTCAGAGCCGAGTGTCCAGAGAAGATTGTGGAGATCGCGAACCGTTGCCTGGCGCTGAATCCCGACGACCGCCCCGGCGCACCTGAGCTGGCGTACGCGCTGCGTACGATCATGAAGCAGATGCTCACAGGGTTCTACGTCTGAGGCAGGTGGTGTAATGGACGGCAACATTAGTCGTCTGTCCAGATGAGAGCTTTTCTATTGCGTGTTAGTACTTCATAACCGTTTTCTAGAGTGTGGCGCTGATTCATCCATCTCGACTTTCTGCATCACGTGTTGGATGAATCTTTAGTGATGTGCACGCGGTTAACGGAATTCTGTGGCTGCTATTGCCTCGATCACGGCATCCACGCTCGCTTCGCTTGCTGTGCTGTCCGTCTTCGCTCTATCAGACTGCAGAATACTCTCGATACTTGACTCCGCCTCAGCGAGCAGCTGCTCAAACTCTTTTCCGATACTGTTCTGCTTCCTTGGACCTACCTCGCCAGTGTCTCCAAAGCCACTACCACCGCTCACGTTCGCAGCTGTCGGGGACGAGGTTGGAGAGAACAGGCCCCCGCAAGAGCTCGTGTCCGAGTAGTTCGTATAAGTGGAGATCTTGCAACTCGTGGGCGACATGCTGCGCTTCGGCTCGAGGTAGTACCCTTCTGGCTTCAACGGCAAGTTGCGCACGCGATCTTTCGCAAACAGCACGGAGCACAGCTCTTTCAGGATCTCATCCAGTACGATGAATCCGCACAGCAGGCGCGTCTCTGCTTCGTGGTCGTTCAGAGATGCTTCGTTGTCATCCTCCACCAGTTTCCTTCGGATCTCGAACAATCTGGACTCTCCGTTCGGCAATCGATCGATTCGACGCCGCGCATCCGAGTACACGTCTTCCAAGATGGAGCGCACGCTTTGCCCCGCTGGTCGCTGTTCATTGACATCGAACACAACCGATGCGCACCGTTTCTTCAGCGCAATCGCGGCGACCAGACCAGACAGCGCGAGGTTTTCATGGAAAGAGTTCTCCAGAATGCGCTCGAGACGGTTAAACACCACTCGAATAAATAGAGGCAGCTCACCACTGGGACCACCACCGACACCAACACTGGAAACACTTTGCTTTTTCTTGGATTGCCCATTCGACAAGCTTCTCTGGCGCTCAAACTCGGGTGTGACAGGTGAGAAAGACGGCAGGTTGAGCGTCAGATACACCTCACGAAGCGGCTTCATGGAGTTGCGGGTCGCTGCGGTACGGGATATTGACACCGAAGTGGCGTCACTCTTTCTCTCGCCGTTTGACGACTCCACCTTGACATTCTTCTCTGAACCGCTTTCACTCGCTCGTTTAGCAGTCACCGTAGCAGCTTCGTCTTCCGCGTCGGTCTCATCGTCGCTGGTGTCCGAGTCTTCGATAGCTGCTGGCGCGCGCTGACACGCAGCGTATTCGGCATCGGCAATGTACGAAAGCAGCGAGAGCACTTGGCCCTCACTGTTGTCATCTGCAGCTGGGATATCGATCTCGTCGTTCATCCCATCGAAAGCCTGAATCTTCCACAGGTGCACGTTCGACGCAACCGCGGAGTTTGGGAAACGCGTCGCAAACCAGATCGCTCCATTTGCGTTGACAGGGCTCAGTGTCGAGTTGGTGCGGCGGCGTACCTGGTCTGAGCCATCCAGCTCGCCAAGGAGAGCGGCATCCACAGTCTCATCTTGAAGCTCCATCAGATACGTAAACAAGTCGATCGTCGCGATGCTCAGCGAGCTTGAGAGTGAGTCCATGCGATGAAGCAACTCTGCTGGGAGCATTTGTGCGGGCGAAAGCTCAGCTGGTTCGGCAGGTTTGTCACTGACCGAGTCACCCCCATTCTCCAAAGACGCGCCTTGATCAACAGACACACTCTCGCTTGGGCTTTGTTGTAGTAAAAACTGAATGTACACGAAAAGCAGCGGGTTTGCACTCGTGTCACTGCAGCAAGCCACGAGCTCTTCCAAGATGATTCGCGCATACAGCGTTGCGGTTCGTGACGTCGCCTCGGATGTATTCAACAAACCTTCCAGGAGCGGTCCCTCCAAAAAGCGTGCTCGGAATTGCAATAGGAGCTCATTTGCGATCGACGTCCGTGTTTCTCGCCCAGTCTCGTCGTCTTTTTCAAGGAGCTCGTATCGAGCCACCATCGCCAGTGTACAGCAGAAGCGCAACCGGATCGCGATCAAGTAGAGTTCGTTCTCGATCCCCTTTCTGGGGCTTGACGTGGGCGACAGGATCGCCCCGCTGCCACGCAAAGTGTTATCTGGAAGCGTCTTCGGGAGGTTGTCGAACGCAGAGATCACGCCATTGACCGCGTAGTGGCAGAATGGCGTCAGCTGGAGGATGAACCGGCAAAGCGCTTTCTCATGCACAGCAGCTGCGATCACCAGAGCTTCGCGACATTTCTCTCCGACTTTCCCCATCGCGTACATGTGTGGGAGCAAACCTGTGAAGAGCACGAGCTCCGAGACTTCGTTCGCCTGCGACGAGGCGTGAAGCGAGTAGTCCGAGGTTCTGCCCGATCCGTTTTTTCGGATGATCATGCTGTCTGCGTGCAGGAAGAAGAACTCGGTCTGCACCGGATCCGCGCGCAGTTTCTTCCAGAGAATGTTGAGCAAATTGATCAGGCACTTGCGCACCATGGGGTCCTCCACCTCCTTCTTCGTCGCGGCTTCGATCAGTCCAACGACCGAGACGTGCACTTCGCGAGTCGGCAGCAGCGGGTAATTCACTCTACATATTTGCCATAGGAGAAAATAGAAACAGGTGAGTCTCGTGAGTGTATTCAACGACAACGTTAGCATAAATATTTGTGCTATACCTGCTCAGCAGCGCGCCAACAAATTGCATCGAGAGCGACATGATCCCAAACGGCTGGTCCTTTTTGCCGGCGTCACAGAGATGCGGGATGATCTGTCGCTCCAGCAAATACTCGAGGCACTCGCGCGGCTGCTGCTGCGACTGTGAGTCCGGATCAGTCTGTGACGCCGCTCGTTCTTTCTGCCCGCCGATCGAAAGCTCCAAGCGGTCAAGGGCGTTCTCCTCTGCGTAGATCAGAAGCACCATCTTCTGCAGCGAGTCGCGCGTGTGGGACTCGAGCAGCAGCCGTCTCTGCTCGGCCGGATCCAGGTCGCGGTTCATGATCGACTCGAGGAAACGCGACACAGTCTGCCAGCGGTGGTGGAACTCCTGCGCGCGCGACTCGTAGAGCGTCGGCGCCACGATGTCCGCGGCCTGCGCGAGCGCGTCGGACGCTCGCGCCGCGACCATCTTCATCTTGCTCTTGAGTGTGCTGATGAACTGGCTCATGGTACTTGCTTATTTGCGTGTTTGATTGAAGTGGACGACGACGAGTGGGAGAGACTTGTAGTGCGATCTGCAGGCGATTGACACAGGGAGAAAGGCTACACACAGACAGAAGACTAGCGACAGTCACCGGAGCGCTATAAGGCGCGTCTGCGGTCCTGCAGTCTCACACGCAGAGAGAACCGAGAGAAAGTGTCCCTTGCACGCTCTCTTTCGAGCCTCGCCTGCTTCTTCCCCTTTTTCACCGATAACGAACGACCCCACTCCCACTCTGGATTGCAAAAGCTGAGTCACGAATTCTATTTGTACCCCAACTGGGGTACTATCGGTGGTATAACCTATGTATGCCTCCAGTGTAAAACACGTTGCGGGGAGGTTGCGTGACGGTTGCTCGAAGGTGACGCAAACCTTTGCCACGCTCCCCTCCTCCCCTTGTTTGACACGCTCCTTGTTGGCTCCTGTTCGCTCGCTGTGGTCCAAAAGCGCAGAACGCATTGGGAAGAGCTCCCGACCGAGCGGAACGCCTCTTGTCCGCGTCAGTCCGCTGCATCCAACCTACGCCCCTGCGAGCGCGTGTGTCAGTGTGGATCACCTGCGCCAAGCTCTTCGCTCAGCCAGTGTGCGTTCTCCGCTCATCAAGCTGCGAAGTAAACATGTTGAGTAAGGTGTTGCGTCGCTCGGCTACGGTGCGACTGGCGCAGCCGTCGTCCAAGCGACTCACGCGCCGGTTTCTGGTGCACACGAACGCATGCAAGCAGGAAGATGTCGATGATGAGCGCGCGGGTGCTTCACGTGCAACTGCTGCTGCGAGGAAAAAGCACGACGGTGATAGCAGCAGAGCTCAAGCCAGCAACGATCATCGAAGCTTGTTCAGTTCCAGTATCCCTATTACGTCGCACCACAGCGCAACAGATCAACGTGATTCCCGACACACGGCTTCGAAAGCACCCCATACCACAGAATTCCCATCGTTGCAGTTGAAGCCGTTGAGCGGAGCCACACATGGCATCACTCCGAAAGATCTCGAAGCGTAAGTCTGTCGATGACTTTGCATTGTTGCACTGTTTTACTTAGTCGTCCTTCTAACCCTTCTTTCGTTGTGGCAAAAATACAGAGCCAAGGCGACCTTGGGGAGCCTCGGCGCCAGAGTGCAGGCTTCTAGTCAGCGAGTAGACGGTGAGTCCGAGTATCAGAAGCACAAACGACTGCAGAAGGCGATGACGGGGCCGCTTGACAAGTTGTTGTATCGCTGTCGGCAGCGTAAAGAGTTCACGCAAATCGAAGCGATCGCGTTCGTGTGGGAAGACGTTTTCCCGCAGTACGCGAGCAACATGAAGCACCGGACGATCATCTGCGAGAACTACGCGCACGGACTCAACCACCAGCAGCGCTTCGACGAGGTCGTCGACAAGCTCTTTAAAAAGCAGCTAAGTGTGCAGGACGAAGATGATGCTGCGACGGTGAACCCAAAGACGCTGATCATGTCGCCGCACCTTGCGGAATCGATTCTGCTGGCGTGCGGACACCTCAAAGATTCCACGAGCGCACTGCAATTGCTAGACAGCATGCGCTCCACAAACGTCCGCATTACGAAAGTCGCGTATTTCCATCTGCTGAACACCTTGCTCAAGGACGAAGAGACCCTGGAATTGGACACGGTACTGCAGCTCTGCGAAGAAGTGGTACACGATCTGAACGACACGGTGCCGATGTCGTTGCTTCCGACAGTGATCAAGGTCGCAGCAGAGCACGACGAGCTGGAACGCGCGATGAACATTTACAACCACCCTGTGGATGCGCCGATGTGCAGTTTCACCGAGTTTCGCTTCGAGATCTGTCTGCAGACGCTGTGCGACCACGGGTACGTGTCGGCGATGATGGAGGTGTACAAGAACCTCATGAACTCCGCGACTGCGACGCGTGGCTTGAAGGAGAGAATATCCAAGTGTTTGCTCCTGAAATGTCTCAAGGACCGCAAGCCGGAGCACCACGACGCCGTTATTGAAGTCGCGCTTGAGTTGATGGCGACCATGGACAGCCATCAGATCGCGACGAGCCATCACTGCGTGTACCCTTTGATCCGCACGCTGTTGCAGGAGAACCAGATCACCAATATCGACGACTTGATGGCGTTCTTCAGCAAATACCCACACGTGATTGAGTGGAACTCGTTCTCAATCTGCGAGGCTGTGATCGCTTGCGTCTACTGCAAGGAGGTGCAGATGGTGGACGAGCTCTTCGTGCATGCGCTGGACAATAACATCCCCATCAAGTACGCGGCGCTGGAGAAAGTGATCTCGTTCTACTACAAGCTGGGCATGCTTGGCGATCTTGAGAAAGTGGCCGACATCATCCGTGCGTTGCGTCTGAACAAGCACATCCCGCTAGGTATCGCGGTGACCGAGATCGGCATGGCGTCAAACATCCGCTTGGGGCGATTTCAGGAAGTGATCCACCTGTTTGAAGATTTCTCTGCGATCGATGGCGATCGCAAGCGCATCCTGAAGCGCCGGATCATGCTCAAGTCCGCGCTGAAAGCGTACGCTGCTTTGAATCGCCTGGACGAGTCAAATGCGATCCGAGCGTTGCTGGGAGACAGCTACGGCAACGTGCTGAAGCGCGTGTCCGATTCTGATACCGAAAACCTGGATGGGGACGATGATGACGACTATGGTGACTTCTTTACCGAGTCCATAGATAAAATAGAGAGTTAGAAACAGTGATAATACATCCACCCACCTGTGACCGTGAACGAAGCCGATGTCAACGTGTGCGTCTTGGAGAAGAAGCGTGGTGGAAGCCCTGGAAACCTGGGCGTGTTATTTCTGAGCTGGTAAAAATAACATCAGACCATCTGCATCCTTGGCGGCGGCTTTCTAGCTAGAAGAGAGAACTTGTTGGCAATCATTGCAGGGAGCGGTCGGTCGAATGTTCTGATTGCATTAGACCCAACGCTGTCATGCCGGATGAAGCTGAGTTGGCTGTGAAGGTGCCAGGGCAATCGGACGATGAGTTTGGGTTCTCCCTCGCCGCGCCACCCGAGGTTGAGTCAACTGATGTTGTACTGGAGCCACCAACGCAGGAGCTGGCCGTCTACGACTCATTTGTGCGATGGCTTTTGAGCTCATCCCTAGAAGAGCTGTCTTCCATCAACAGAGCAACCCCGTTTGTCGTGGTTGATCCTGGCCCAGACGCTGATCATGACAGGAGCGATACCGACGATGATCATGGCGCTCATGACACGGAACCGGACGAGAAGGATGGGAAGACAGCAAGATTACGCTTTGGCAGCTTGAGTGAGGCAATATTTGCGCGAGCTGAGGTCGAAGCCGATTTTGAAGCTATTGCCGACTTGGTGTCCATGGCGCGTCGCGAGTTTGGTGGTATCGACGAAAAGCTGATTGACATTGAAGACGAACGCGAAGTCAGCAAAGAACGCATCGCGCTCCTTGAATCGCGGATCGTGAAGCACTTGCAGGATCGAGACCTTGCGATCGCTGAAAAATACACGACCGAGAAGCAGATCGAGGAAGCCGAACAGTTTAAAGCCCTGCATCCGCAAATGTCGAGGTCATCGTCTCTTCTCGGGTTTCTTCGCTTGTCAGACCGTAGAACCAGCTCGACAGGCTCGGTCTTTTCTGAGAAAGAGGTCGAGCGACTCCAGAAAGAAGTCGCAGACACGAAAGTGTCGACGGCGCTGGCGAAGTCCGAGCTCGATACACACTATTACCGCCTGCGCCAGCTCGAGAAAAAATGCGCGGCGGTCAAGTTCGAAATCGCCCAGGCGAGTGCACACGAAGACGATCTTCGCGCGACGCTCGAGCAGCTGGCACACGAGCGGAAGCACTCGCTCGAGAAGCTGCACCAGATCTCGGTCTTCTCTGCGGAAGCGTCTGCACGGCTGCGGTGAGCAAGGGATAAGAATCGCGAGCTTGAAGAGACACATTACAGGCAGACAAATTAGAGATCACTTGATGAATGCATACATATACCTTGGAACGTGTGCGCTTTTGGTGGTGTAATGAACAAATACGTTCAACAATGCGATCATCACTCTCAGCTTCAACACACTTATTTAGACAGGTATTGGTTTGCACAGTAACTTACAATTTTCAAGTGAATAATTAAATATAAAATTATAGATAATATCGTCCTGAACAACGTGAACTTCTTGCGGGAGGTACGGTACTTGAAACTTCAACTTGCTCTTTGCAGCTTCGGCATTGCGGAATTGGCACTAGAAAAGAGAAACAAACAAGCGAGGCGAAGTATGTGGGGGTTCGGACACGCATGCGGCAAAGACCATCCAGTCAGAGGTACGTCGGCATGCCCATGCGTATTGGTATGTATGTGTATGTGTGTCCATCTGATTCAAGCAAGCAATGAATGCTGTTGCAGATTACTTTGAAGAACACGGACGAGAACTGAAAGAAACATATCAGAGAAGTGCCCTCCCAATACCGCCAATTACATCGATGCTTGAAGATGAGATCAACGCGAATGCGGTGTGGTGGGGAGCCAAGATGGGAGCGCTTGTCGACGTGATCATCAGCAAAGAGGACGAGAATCGGCAGCATGCGATTGACGTGGATCTGAAAGGCGGCGAGTGCAGCCTTGCAAGTCTTTGGGATTGTGATCAAACTGCAGGTGGCTCTGCAGACATGTTTGCATCAGTGGTGACTGAAAAATATGCAGGCCCTGTCGATAATGAGGCGTTCGACTCAAAAGAGCCAATCGAATCATCAGAAGAAGAAATACCGGATCTCGCGTTGCGCAGAATCGACGTGGACGGATACCCTGGGACTCTCGGTGCATCATGGTTGCAGAGCCTTTCTCAAAATAACGGTGCTTTACTGGAACGAATCGCGCGCCAGCATATTGAATTGGTGTCGAGAGTCAACCTTAGACCACCGCTTACCAGGTATTGAGTTCTTGCTGATGGCTATTGCAGTTCCGACATATCACCACGCCAAACTAACTCATGTGAATAATGTAGGGAGGAGGAAGCTGAGTTCCTGGGAGTCCGTGAGGATCCATTTCCCTGCTCCACAGTAACAAGCCTCGGGATGTGTGCGATAATTTCTCCTGAAACTTCCCCATCAAGCCTTAAGCGTTTGGAGCTGCCTACAATTCTAGAAGTAGCGCCGGGATTTCGATTCGTCGAGCTGTTGAACCAGCAGCACGCAACTTTACGTGAGCGCTATGCAACCACAAGTGAGCTGTGCGAATTTGCGATCCAGAATGCTTCAACAGAAGCCTTCTCAGCTTGGATGTCTGCGATAGAACTGGAAAATCCAGATCTCTTGGGCGTTTACGCGAAGGAGATCCCAGCAGCTCAGTATTGCAAGCAAGAGAGGGAAGGAACCAAGTGCCAGTCGGATCGAAAAGTCGAGCCGCACAAGATCAAGCTTGATGAGATTGCTGCCCAGTCGCCTGCTGCAATTTTGCGAGGGAAATCGTCTGATATTTTGAAGAAAATGGTGCGGAGGAATGCAGCAACCATGTTGGTCCAAGAATCAGACGTGCACGAATTCTTCAAACTTCCACAAGTGTCCCAAATTGCGATGAACAAGTGGAGTCCATGGCAAGGTTCATTCACAGAAATAGCGAGCTACTCTACGGTGAATTCTACTGCTGATCTGCAAATGTTACAGCAACTGCTGATGCCATCAAGATTGTCGCACCAAGACGAAAAGGGGCCAGATGATGCACTGCTGCGAGTGGTTGATTCCGGAAAGCAGATGCTCCAAAAGATACGATCGTCTTCGAGCTCCTTATTGCCACGCCCGCTCACTAGTATCATGCTCGATATTCCATCTCTGTGGAATCAAGAGTTCATAAACCCGACGGGAGGTGTGCAACTCGAGGAAGTATTCGAGTGGATGCAGCTTCCAAGTAAGGACGAGCCTGATGGTGGATCAAGCAAAGTTGACACTGATTGCTCGGAGAGAGATGAGTCGGCAAATCCACCAAGCGAAATAGCTCCCAAGCCCAAGAAAGTTGTAGAAGCTCTGGCAGAAACTGTGACGACCGAACCAGATGCCCCACTTGTCGCTGAGATACCACACGAGTATCCACCGATGATGTTTGTGATGTCTGATACCGGACCCACAACGACAGAGGATCTTGTTGCAAGGTTCTTTGGAATTGCGTCCAATGAACTCAAATCTGACAAGCGTCAAACAGAGCTGGTCGTCAAAACTCCAAGCGCTGTTGGAGAAGCTAATGTCGATCCTCAAAACAGGTTGCCCATTGAGCACTTGGCACGACCTGTTTTGTGGGACCTTGTTCGAAAGAAAGTCATTCGAGTCAACCCGAACTCCATCCAGTGTGCGCTAGAAGCTCTTTCGTTAGAGCTTCTAGAGTCAATTGTCTACCAGCAGCAGGCAAACGTGAAAAAAATCAGCACGAATCCGTCTGCATTCTCCCACGAAGTGATTTTTGACGCATGTGCAAGTTTCCGACAAATCACCTGGCTCCACACTCTCAGGTATTCCTTGATTTCAGTATGCCTTTTGAAAATACAATTCGTCTGACAGTTTACAGGATGATATCACTGTGTGAACGAGAACGTCTTCATGCAGGAAACGCCCACCTTTTCGTGACGCATGTTATTGCGACTGTCAGCTATAAATCAGCATTGGGGTCGTCACACTGGAGAGATCTCAACAGACTCTACATCAGTCTTGGTGGAGAGGCAAGAAACCTCGAAAACGCAGAGGATCATAACTCGATCGAACAAAAGGGAAACGACGAGGATGGATATGCTGTCACGAAGGAGCCACCGCAAAAAAAGCCAAAGCTGCTTACAGATGAAGAAGACAAGCCTCATGTCCGAGTGATCTGCTCTGCCCAGTTTCTATCGCATGTAAGTCGGTTTGCCCTAACTAATCGAAATGATGTAGCGTGGAATGATAAATTGTATTTGATGGAATCCAGGATGGGATACTAGACGAGCTATCAACCGAATTTGCTGTGTCAGTGATTGAAAGAGAGCTACAAAGTCCAATCGACTTGATTGTCGATGAGCGAAACGGGATATGCGTTCTGCGCACATCGCTTTTCGACGGTCGGTTCATGATTGTAGTTATGATTGAGCAGATGAGAGGTCATCTAACCAGCGTGCCCTCATGCAGATACAAGCTCAATGAAGTCCCTCACGTACAAGTTGGCGACATCACAAATCCAGTTCCAGCATTTATGGATAATTATAGGTCTGCTCTCAAGGAAATCCAGAAACCGACTGACGGGGACATGCTACTGACACGATTGTTTTGCTGTAGCCGAAGATTCGTCTTTGTCTCCAGCAAGCGAAGAGAATCTTCAAGCATTTTTTGCTGCGCTCGTGCACTTTCGAATCGAAGTCCGGACATTCATGAGGTACGTTCTTAGCTGATCATGATTTTTTGCCACGGTGACGGGGCTAACATCCGCGTTGAGGAACAGTGCTTCAGACGAAGAAACAAGTCGCCAGATCAGATTTATTATCGATCAGTGTGCGCAGATCGCTCTTGATGATCATCGTACACTGCCTCGAATGTGGTTTGAGCGACCGTTCCTCTTGGAAGAAGAATCCCAGCTGGAGCGATTTTTGGCGTCTACCCAGATCATCACGCCATACGCTGCGCAGTCTTTGTTGCACAAAATTTCGATTGAAGACTTGTTCAACAACAGGTAGATAGCTTCATACGCGGGTATCATAAGCTATAGCCTCGCCTAACGTGCTTTTCATGCCAACAACAGCTCAGAGAATTTGCAGCAATTGGTTCAAGACTCGGTTTCCAAAGACCAACTTCAACTGTTGTGGAGGTGGGCAACACGTTTTGACAGCATCATAACTGACTTTAACGTACTATCCGGCGAGATCCTGATCGCGTGTTTGCTGCAACAGCATGATGCAGCAAAATCACGGGATACAGCAACAAGAGTTTGACGGCTTCATCAACCATTAATTGCCCGAGCTCTGTTCTTATGCTATCAAAATTGAAGAAACTATCGGTGGTTGCGCGCTTTCATTTCTTGTGTGGCTTGGAACCGACCAGTGTAGTATCCAGATTGATACCAAGCTAGGAGAAGATTTGACAGCCCGTCATCATTCGTTCCCGACGCCGCATTTACCCCAGGCACACTCGGAAATGGCGGGATTGGCATGGAAGGCGGCATTTGTGGCTGGAAATGCTGCGACGGGTACCCTGGAACTTGCTGGCCGCTATATCCATATCCTGTTGGATATTGGGGTGGAGCAGGCTGGTGTGCTGCTGCTTGGAATTGCGCTTGAAGGCTCGCGTAAGCTTGCGCATAGGCGAGTTGATAGATGTCGTTTTGGGAACCATGCTCTGACGCAGTTGGCATCGCATATCCGTTTGCTTGAAATTGTGGCTGCGACTGCGACGCAAAACTCTGCTGGTAGCCACTGTGATTCGTCGGAGTGTAGCCATACGCTGGTGACGCAGCAGCTGCTGGTGTCGTCGAGGATGCGGCATCCTCATCGTCAACTGAAACGCGTCTGGACTGCTTTCTGGTGCTGCGAGAGCTCTTCGCCTTCTGGGCTCTACCGATCCAGTTCAATACGAGTGAGTCACAAAGGTAAGTGTCTAAGTCGAATCAATGAACCAGCATTCTGATCGACCGCACATGGTGTGGATTGGCTAGGGGAAAACAAACCGTACTTGGTTGAAGCCTCTGTTCGTTGTCTTTGATCATTCAGTGCATCTTCGAACGCCTGCATCGGTCGAAGATTCATGCATATAAGCGTCAGAACAAGGCGCAGAGTCCTAGCCATTGAAGAACATAAAAATAAAGTTTGCGCATGCCGCTCGACGTACCCGCACAATCGCCATGTCATCCCATTGCTCGTCTGCTTCGCTCACAGCGTCGCGTTCATCCTCACTGCTGCTCTACAATCACAAAGCAGCGTCTGTCAGTCTCACACTCAAGCCTGCGTTGTGTTGCGCTTTAGCTACAGCGTGAGCACTCGCAGCTTCATGCTCTCAAGTGCAAGGGCGACACACGCGCTCATCCAACTCACCATTGTCCACAGATTTGGAGCTTTTGGCACTGTGGATCGATTGGCAAGTGCATCCTTTTGGCCTCTACAATTCGATATATGCCACAAATCGATTTGTAGAGGTCTTGGACTTTGGTTGAGAGGCGAGGAAAGAACTTGAAAGTGTTGACTCGATCATATCATGATCTTGATACTTCCATTGACAACAAAGTGAAGCAGTCAGCCAAGACCGACACTTCGTATTAATTTGCCCTTGATGCTCCAGCCAATGTACTCAAACCTACCAAATGTGCTCTGCACTGAAGTATTCTCGACATAGACTCTTGAAGTCAACCGTGAAGAAGTTTTTTCCAAATCTTCGACGAACTTTGATCGACTGCTTTGTGAGTGAGGCGATTTGCATCAACTTGCTGCCGTGAAGAAACTTGCCAAGGTCTTAACGATCCAGCACTTTGAAGCACTTGTTAAATTAATTGACTATCTTCAAAAGCAAATGTGTGGGCTCGCAGAGACCTCAGAAATGAACAAACCGCATCAAAATGCGATCGAGCTGAACATGTCGGGATGTTGGGCTGAAAGATCTCGCTATCTGTGTGAGTATGCCAAGCATACCAAGTCCAGGTCGTGATAAGCTGCGTCAAACATTTTTTGTCAATGGCGGATGGAGTTGACCGCAGCTAGCCCTTCTATCGATAAAATTTACCGCGGCGAGAGGTTGTAGTTGCCACAAAAGTTGGTGCTCCGATCCCAGGATCCAATCGAGGTTTCTCCAAGGTACAACTCACTACTACATACAGCACACAAACAACCACACAAGCACAATAAATAATTGTCCAGTTTCACTAGCTCGTTCGCGAGTATTCAGAAGTGCGGCGGCTGCGAGCTGACGTGGCCGACCGAATAGGGACCGTAAGCACTGCCGCATCGTCATCGAGCCTCTTGCCCATGATTTCGCTATTGCACGTGATTGTGATAGCGTTGTGCTCGGTGAGTTCCAACGCTGTGTCAAGAAGCCGCGGCGGCCATGCGATAGGGGCCACGATCAACTGGACCAGCGTTTCTGCGTAGGAAAGCAGTAAACGAAGGGAAGAAACCACAGCCGTCACGAGATCCTTCATCGCCACAGATCACTCAATGTGGGGAAGTGAAGGCTTGGATATCGTCGCCGTGCCGTATCAACGCCTGTGTGCGACAGCTTATGCGGTGTGCCTGCAAGCACCAATACGCCATGAAACTCAAAAGATCTCAAATCCCAACGAATATGAAAGAAGAAGAAAAGAAAATTGTACGTCATTGTGGATCCGCATCTTCATCTTCGTCACCTGTCTGTTTGTCTACCTGCTGCTCGAGTACGCGCTTACTGTATGTGAATGGGCATCTAAGACGACTTGTTCAGGCGGTGCACGATGAACGCGCTTGAGTCAATGTACGCGAGCGTGACGTTCTTGATGCAGTCCACTTCCTTGGACGACAGCTCCGAGTCGGGCTTGCTCGCGCTGCACTTGTCCCACGCGATGGCCGTGATCTTGGAGATCGCTTGCTGGATCAGCGCGCGTTGCTGCTCCTCCACGAGCAGGTTCTGCATGTCCGAGGCGCCGAAGGAGCCCGCTGGCGCTGGCGCCGATTCGAAGGACGACGGCGCGGGGGAGTTGTAGTCGTACGACGGCTCATCGTACGAGCCGTACGACTGCGTCTCTGGCTCTGGTGCCTTGCCCTTTCCGAATCCGAAGAACGACATGCTGGTGGTGCTGCTGTTGTAGTTGCTGTTGTTGCGCTGCTGGCGGCGGCGGCGGCGGCGGCAATTGATCAATCAAGCAATCGCTTTGCTTTGCTTTGCTTCGGAGCTCTTTCTGGGAATGACAAACCACGGGCGCTTCTGGGCCAGGCATGCTGGTCAAAACGCAGCAAAACCAACGTTTGCAATAATAGCGGAAATAAACACACATATTGTAATTTTCCCGTCAAAGTATGTGAGTTATCGCTTATATTTATAACTAAGACCATTTATCAAAATAATTACATAAATAATACAAATTGCAGCAATCATTCCCGCAAAGAAGAGCCGCATGGACACTTCCGATACCGGCAACGTGAACTATGTGTACGCGAGTGCGCGTCCGTGACGTGTGAAGCAGCAGTGTCGACCAATTGATGCGAATACGCACTGCACTCGCTTGGTATTCCGTGTATGCGTCTCCTGACAATTGCAGCGAAACGCCGTCCGCGCGTCTGTTTTTGGGAGCCATTGAGTTGAAATTATTGACGCAGAAGACGCGGATTGCTGACTGACAGTTCCTCTCATTCGATTGAATGGAGTGCTATGATGCGCTCGGCTCAAGCGCACGAGGGATCTCCAGCATCAGTACCAGTAGCAGTCTCATTCCCAACGCGATGTCGGTCTCCATGCAACAACAGGAAGACGCCCCGGCGGATTGAGCTTGCACCGTTGCCAACCACAAGCATTCCCGATGGGAGCAAAGGTCCTGCCGAGGCTTCCTCGAGTGGCAATGGCGATCTTGATCTACCACCACTCGAAGAGCTGCGCATTGAGAGCCCGCGTGCACTCCACCATGCACGCAGTCCGAAGAGCCGTACCCAATCGCCCAAGAGAATCTACCCACGACTTCAAACGATCGCGCAGCTCGCGGAGACCCACGTGAGCTTCATGCACAATGGCGACTTCGTCTCAAGAAGCATCGATCGATGGCGAGATTTCGAAACCCACGCGAGCAATCAACGAGGTAGCGAAGGAGAGTGCAGCAGGAGCCATCAATCAGAGAAAATGTCGGACGACGCGCGTCGAGCGTTTACGATCGCGAGAGAAACTGGTTCGATCGTGATCCAGTCAGCGTGGAGACGATTCGTCGCTGTTTTGGTTCGAGAGAAGCTCGTAAATGCTATCTGGAAGCGCCAAATGGACGTCGCAGCGTGGATCTCAAAACGGTACGAGTTCTTCCAGACCAGTTTGCAGCAACTTGAAGACCATGGCTTCCTGGTCCATAGATCACAAGCTGTACCAGCTTCAAATCAAGTGTTGCTCGGGGCATTCTACCACCTTCCAGCCACGCTGTTGACGTTGTGGCTCTGCTTCATGTGTGCAAAAGCGAACGGGTACTTCCTTCGCCGTTCCCCAGTTGTCCTCCAGACGATCGACATCCCAGTCCGAAGAACGTTCACGATAATGACACGACTCTGGCGCAAAGCGTCGACGCTCGCTGCACTTTCAGCTCAGTGCTGTTTTCGGTCGTTCCTCGCACGGAAGATGTTTCGCCGTATCCACTCTGAGTTCCTGCGGCATCGCGCTACGCTCCGACTGCAGTGCTTCTTTCGCGTGTGCTTAGCGAGGAAAGTGGCGATGAGACTGCGCAGACGTCACGCTTCCCTTTGCATCCAGTGCTGGTGGCGGTGTTATCAAGCTCGAGACCGTGTCTGTCATCAAAGAATCATGTACATCTCCCGAAAGTTCTGGTCTGCGGTGAGTGCTGAAGCGATTGGACACGCTGCCCAGGCAATCTTTGAGCTGGCTGCAAGCAACATCCAGCGAGTGTACCGTGGACAGAAAGCGCGAAGTCGAGTTCGGTGGCTTACCAGTATCAAGGAGCAGAAGAACTGGCTCAAGAACCCCAGCAAAGGGTACATGCTCTTTTCTGAACAGCAGTACAGCCACGCCGCGCTGTGTCTCGAGTACTGTTTACGGCAGGGCTTTGTTCAAGATCTTCAGCTGAGTGCAATCATCGAAAATGAAGTTACCCTGCTGGCCACTGACAAAGTCGGTAATCAGCAGAACTTAGTCAGTGGCTCAAGAATGTCGTTCAGCTTCAGTTCGGCGCCAACGCAACTCAACCATCCAGGCTGGTTCCAGAGCTACAGCAATGCTAGCGTGGACGAGTCGGACACTCTCAAATGCCTCAAGTTCTGGCTCACGTACGCATATAGTCATTTCCAAGTGTACGAAGCTTCTGGACGTCAAACCAATCTTCAGCAGTCGCGACTTGGATGGGAGAGTTTTCTGCTCGTATGTGAGAACTTCGTCGCAGCAGACAAAGTCATTGAAAGTCTGCGATCCCAGGCGCGGTTCCACCTGCTGCTCTGCATCTTTTGGGGAGGGGAAGCAGATGAGAGACGAAAAGCTTTAAAGTTGAGTTGTTTACTGCTCCAAGAAATCGATGCCACCGAGAGTTCTGTGATACGCGGAGACGAACAGTTTCAGTCTCATTCCATCCGAGGCATTCATGCTCAGCTTTTGATGACGAGCAGTATGATTCTGTTTGAGCTCAAGGAGTACGCGCAGTGTTGTCAGCAATTGGAGAAGCTGTTGCTGTTGCTCCCGCATCCCAGGTATTCACAGCTGGAGGTGCGATTTGTCTTAGGATTCGTTCTTTCCAAGCAGCTTGCTGGAACTGGAGACCAACCTCAAGGGAATCCAGAGACGAGTAGTGCGGAGAAAACGGCCGCCGTGGAGAAAACCATGGACAATTTCAAGAGATGCTACCGTGTCATCGAACTATGGCCGACTGTCGGGTATTTTCACGGCCAACTAAGCAGTGAAGAAGCTAAACAGAAGCTGGCGCCTTCGCCAGTCGGATCGTATTTGCTCCACAAATTGGCAGTAAAAGCTGATGGCGCTACAGAGAAAGACGGGACAGATTCCCTTCCAACCACTACTGAAACTCAAGATGTCTTCCTCAAGGTGAAGCTGGGCGATCGCCCGCTTCGAGTAACGTCGATCCGAATCAAAATCGACGACGCTGGTCTCTATTTCACAAAGAAGATCCCAAAGAGCAAGCGCTCCAGTCTCCACAAGTTCATTGCATGTCTTCCTGAAGCAGCGGGCGTTATCATGGAAAATGGTATTCGGAAGAAGCTCTTTGTTGATGCACTGGAGAAGAAGTTGGCGAGCGATTGTGCTGGTCTCGTCTCGGAAAAGAGTGGAATTCGGCACAAAATGCTATCGTGGGAAGACTGGGAGCGACGAATCAAGGAAGCGTGCAGATTTCCAAAGTCTCGAGCGGTGAGAAGAAACGAAACTTGGGCAGCAGTGTGCCTTGAAGTTGCGAGAGTGCTTGAGTGCAGCCAGTCGTGGGTCTTCAGCGAGTTTATCGCAAAAGAAGCTGTGCTGTGCTCGAAAGATCGGTACGTTCGAGCGAGTGCCAACTTTGTCGCAGCGAGGTGCGCCTCCCATCTGCAACAGTACCCAGAGACCAAGTCGTTCATGCGGCATGCACTGCTATCGAGTGATAATGGCGGATGTTCAAGGGGTTGGAAATCCAATCTGCATGCGGTTCATCGCGCGCTGTCGCAAAACGTGACGGTCTCAAACCAGGAGACGTTTGATTCGCAGCTCGAGCGCGTTCAAAAACTCGAGCGAATGTGTCTGAAAGCGTGGCGGTGCGACAGTCTCTCTGTTGCCTTGAGAGGGGATCCATTCTCTGAAGCGCTGCTGCTTCAGCGCATTCATATTGAAATGTATTCTGCATGCGCTGATACTTTCTTCCTGCGCAGTTTACTCAAGGCTCATATTCGTGCATACCTTGTCAACGGAACGCTGTTTGAGAAAGCGCACTTGGAGTATGCAACACAGTGTGTTGTTAAACTGTTTGACCTCTTTCGCGAGCATCATGGAAACGACGGACGCGCATACAAGAACCAGATCAAGTCGCTGGCGACGCTTTTGGATCGTCCAGGGAATCCCACACGAAGCTATTCGCGCGGGCTCTCAGTCGATCATCTGCTGCTGCTATGGCATCGCATGCCATTCGCAGTCTGCTTTGAGATCTCCGAAGTATTGTACCGAACTTCCGCAGCATTCTCCGGTGGTGATGACGATCCAGTTGGCAGTCGAGTCGTCGACATGTACGAGAGCCTTTATGGTCGCTTACGTGGGTCAAAGCCCCAAACGAACTCCTACGCTGCCTTTGAAGAGTTAATCTTGGTTCGTTTAGCATTTTTGTACGCTCAAAAGTCGACAACTGAAGGCAGTTCAGCTCGGTATCTGCGGTCAGCAGTCAAATTGGTGGACGAGCTGTTATCGCAGAGGAAGAGACGAGAGAGGAAGCGTACGCATCAGCGAATGAAGTCAAAGGCGATCAAGTGGCCGTGTACGCTGACACTACCAAGCAGACTCTCGAAAGCAGAACTAGCGTTTACACGTGGGTTTCTCCTTGAAATGCTCGAAGATATGAAGCAAATTCCACGAGAGCAGCGCAAAAGCTGGCACAGCTACAACGTGCTCCATACGGATTTGATGGTGATAGCCACAAAACAGAGCAGAACGAGCGACAAAGTGCAACAGCTGCACAGAAATCAGCAACAACCGAGAGGAATTCGTCTTTACATGGGTGAAACCCAGGATGTGGTGATCAAGAACCTGCTTCACAGTAAACCGTTTGTCTCTATTCAGTGCGAGGGCAAGACTGTGCTCAGCCAAACTCAGCCCACTTGGATGAGTCTCTCGCCGAGCTGGAGTGAGTATATCGAGTTTGATCTCGAATCGGCCAAGTCGCGGTTGGTGGTGAGTCTCGTCGACCGAGTGAAGCGCACGTCGGCATCAAGTGGCGGAGACCAGATGATCGGAACTGTTCAGCTTTACGTGCAAGAGCTGATTGACAAACCCGATATTTATGCCATTGGCAAGTTCTTTGACTTGAGTACATCAATAAGAAGCGATGATGACAACTACATCCACGAATCCAAGAAAAGCCCGAAGATCTTTCTGAGTTTCCAGGTCCTCTTCAAGCTACACGAGCCAAACGCGAAGATGAAACACGAAGTGCCTTCCAAGCGAATGTGTGGCAATTGGGAACTCGACGAGCTTCGCGCGAAGTTGCACGGCGATCTCGAGACTTTTCTGAAGTCTCGTTGGATTTGGAGCTGGTTTGGAAGATTGTGGATGGACGAACAGGAGTACTCGATTGCGAGCTGGTTCTTGCACAAGGCTGTCGGGATAGCTAAGGAAGCATTTCGAGCTTACAACAACAGCAACAGACAACAGAAGCAACAGCCTCAGGACCAGGAGATACTCCAGTATGTCCAGGACTTGGTCGCACTCGTCACTTGTTACAAGGCAACAATGTCGAGAGAACACTGGGTGTGCTATGCAGCCCCACTGATTGAGAGTGCAGAAGTGATGTTGCAGAATACTATATACGCAGGCATCATCGACGCAAGCGACCCTGGTATCCAGAAGCTACTCGACAGTATCGAAGGCAGGAAACGTGAGGTAGACAGCACATCTGACCCAGGACCACTCATAACAGCACTGGCTCGGAGCACGCCTGCGTCATCAGATTGGGTGAAAATCCCAGTTGACACCGAGTCTTTTTCTTCGGATGATGTCGCTGATGCGTACTTCTTCAACCTGGATACTGGGGAGTACTTCACGCCACACGCTAGTGCCTTGGAGCCGCTCGAGTACGAGGACAAGGAATTCCTAAAGAGATGCAACTTTGAAGCAACGGGGAAAAAGCTACATCGCATCGTGATCATGAGCCAGGAGATGAAAGTACGTGTGCTATCGTATCGCCACGACATGCTGCAACGGAAATCACACGACCCGTACCACTGGACGGCGGTGTTCAACGAGCGTCGACAGGAAATGCAATTCTTCAGCACGAGGCTGTCAAAAGAAACAAGCAACACCACCAAGTCCAGATTCAACCACCGCCAGCAACCGGCGACGTACGTGATGGTCGCAGACGAGCACATGCTCTACCACGTGCTCTTGGTTCAGGACGCTTTCCGGAAGTACCACCTACGGAAGCAACGAGGGCGGAAGCTTCGAGGGATTGTCAAGTGCGCTCGCTGGTTTGCAAATGAGTTGCTGGCAGCACGCAAGCGGATCCAGCTGCGCGCGGAGATCAAACGCAAGCAGGCTCTCAACTGCCTCCACATTATCGTCGAGAGAGCGCAACATCTACGCGCCGGTGATCTGTTCACGAGCGACCCTTTTGTGGTCGCAACGGTGTTTGACTCTGACGGCAACGAGATCGCAAAGGGAAAGACGAGTGTACGGCACAACACGTTGAACCCGAAGTGGAACGAGGAGTTCGAGTTTCAATTTGAGTGGCAAGAGTTTGTGGGTAAAGCGCTTGAAATCTCGATGCTAGACGAAGATGAACAATGGTTACCTTTGGATCCAAACCAACAGCGAAAAACGGTTGGCGTTCTGAAGTTTGAGGTGTACGACTATGACATCGTTGTGCTTCCAAAGGACAAGAAGGAATCAAGCAGTAGCTCGGACGATGATGAAGTTGATGCAACAACCGGTCTTACGGGTAATGCCAGCGAGAAGACACAGAAGAAAGGAGACCTCCTAGGTCAAGCAAGCATCCCAATCGAGACTCTCGACCACGGAGACCTCTTCTGCGCAGATTTGGCGCTTAATCGCGTAGTTGAAAGTAATAGCGGTGGTGAAGCTGTCGAGCCAGCGAAGGGGTTGCTGAGTGTCTCGGTTCAGTGGATGCATTCGGCAGAGTTTGACGCCACAGAGTCTCATAAACTGTCTTTAGATGCGAAGAACTGTATCCAGGCGAAGAAGAAGCCGCTTCCCAAGCAAATACTTCCTGAGGAACTCGTGCGTGATATTGGAAGTATTCGCGTACAATTTGAGAAGACAACGGAGATTTTGCTTGACTTGGGGACCACGACGCTCGATCCATTGCAGCGCTTGAATAAACGAATGCTAGACGCGCAAGCCGTTGGGAAAACTGCAGAAGAAGCGAAAGTGGTGGAGCAGCGCATGGTCGCGGTGATCAAGGCGCAACTCATCCCAAAGATGAAGTGCTTGAACGACCACCTCCCTCTCTGCAGCAAGTTGATCCAGCAGTTCGTCCACAACACCGCCCTTATGGGGATGATTCAAGAATTCGTTGACAGCCAAGAGTCAGAGAAATTCGAAGAGCTCACAAAAGCCAAGGACTTGGTCTTGGATGGAATCTCAAAAGCGGTTCAAGCCCTCCAGACAATAACCCAGCAGTCCGAGTCGTCAGGTCCTGCGAGTGACTGCAGTCAAGATTTCAAGAATGTTGGCGCCTGCTTCGATTCTGTGTTCCGCCGCCGACAAGTTATGAAGACATGGAGCCAAAATCTCGACAAGATGCTGACAACTTTCTTCAGCTTGGGGCAAGGAGAAAAGCTGTTGCTCCTGACGCCGTTGTACTCCGCTGTCGACGATTTCTACTCAAAGATGGAAGCCCAGACAAGCAGCCTGAGCACTTCAGCGGCGGGCGTAACATCACCTGGTTCTTCTGCTGGTGTCCAAGCCCCACAATCGCCAACCAAATCACCAACTAAAGCAGCGGTATCAGCTGAAAAGCGCTTCGAGCGCATTCAGAAAGAGAAACGGAAGAAGCAGCAGCAGCGGGGCAGATAGTAACGAAGTGCGTTCGGTTGTTGAAAACATGCAAACGGCACCAACGAATTTTTGCTCATATCTTCGTTTCGTTTGGCCAAGCCTCCTGTCACACTTACAAACTGGACGAGATTGATTTGAGATCGATTACTCTCCGCAGAATATTAAATGCAAGCAAGGGAAGACAGAGAAGTTCTTTGTCGTCGTCACTGGACAGCATATGTGCACACAGCCTACGCTTGAGCCAACTAGATCACATTGGCCCCGCCAAGTCGTCAACTCGAATCAAGCAGCACCTTGATCCCCAACGCCCTTCAGCAACGCTCTTAAATACGATTTCCCATCCGACGCTAACCATCAATGTGTCACTGGATCTCCACGATGGTTTGGTTTCAATCTGGAAGGTGTAAAGCGCACTCGAAGCGTTCAGGGCCCTGCAAACCGGAAGATGAGCCTCGCCAGTGGATCTGGCTTACGGCAGATGCGAGTCGCCGTCGTGGATCTCGGCTGGGTCTGGTAAAAGCCACTAAGAAACGCGATTCGCGGGCGCAGGATCTTGTTCGTCGAGATGTTACCCGTGTCAAATTACTCGAGTCGGGGATCTGCAAGTTCGGGGTACTTCCACTCCACCGACTTGATGCCCAAACGACTGCTGAAATGAATGTGCTGAGAAATGGATTCACCTGGAGCATCTGCACAATGTCGCCGATCTGGCGCTCGTAGTCGCTTCGATCCCTGGCATCAGTCACGTGAAGCTCCTTCAGCTTGCTGACTGGGCTCGACTCGTCCCTGGTCGTGAGAATCTTCATCAGCGCCGCCATGCTGGTGTCATTCCAATCGACAGCGAGATCGTGAAGCTCGCTCGATCTCCGACTGAAAATCGCTGCAGCGAGGCAGGACACCAGTCAAACGTATTGCTGGTGTGGATCACCTCGAGATGCCTCAAGTTTGAGCCACACTGCGCGATATCGTCGAGACCATCGCGCGGAAGCGTCACGTCATCAAGACAGAGTGTTTCCAATCCTTGCCCGATGCATGCTACACACAGAAGAGCTTCGTGCTTGTCGCATCAAAGACTGCGACGTACTCGAGCGCCACGTGCTCAAAGCTCGTGAGCAGCGACGAAAGTGGTAGCTCAACTCCCCACTTGCTGGTGCCAACGATCATGTACCTCGGCACCAACACGCGCGCGCGTCCGTCTATCGACTGATATCCCGCGAATTCGAACTCGGTCTCTTCGTGGAGGACAATCTGATATCCTCCTTCGGTGCTAACAGATGCGCCAGCGGCCACGTGAGCAAGTATGAGCTCCTCTCCGTGTAGGTCGTGACCACCACCCGAACCACTTTGAAGGCCTGGAAATGTCAATTTCCCGAGCACCGACGCTGAAAGAAGGCTCTTTGGCTTTCTGTGCATCTTGTCCAACGGATGCGGCGCGCTCGCAAAATTCGATTTGCGGAGCACAAGCTTTCGCCAGCTTGATTTCTTCGTCTTCGGGTGGAAAATGGCGTACACGAGCCAACTGGACTCGGTCTCCATCCAGTCCCAGGCACCGAGCAACCAGCGATCTCCTTCCAGACACAGCGTCTGAATGGACCGTGTGTACGGAAGTGCTGAGAGCAAGCACACGAGGCTGTGCCCGCCAGACACGGCTTTTCGAACAAGCGTGAGGAATTGCAGGTTCTTCATAGGCGGATCCACGGCTGCACCGTTCCAGTGCGGAGGCTGGAGTGGAGCGATGATTAAGTGACTTTGACCCGAGCATTCGACCTCGCCGCAGTAGCTCAACGCCAGATCTGAAACAGCGACCTGCGTCGGGAGCATTTCGAGCAGCTTGCGAAGGGCGTCCAACTTAGCAGCCGCCTTGAGATCGAGACCGGTCACCAAGATCCTGCCTTTAAAGTCGAATTGTGGTCGATCCAGCGACGGCACAGTAGCAGACGCCATCGACATCAGCATCGCTTGACCAATCGACGACTGAAGTGTCTTCGAGGTAATCCGAGTCGTCGATCACGTCCAGCTCCAATAGGATCGAGATGACGTGCTGCTGCGTACGCTCCATGTCGACAAATGGCTTGAGCTCCAGCAACGTGCGCTGGAACTCGGGGCTTGAGGTTGTTCCCACTCTGTCATTGTCGAGCGCAAAGATCTGCGAGCGCGGAGCGTGCTCACAGCCAGTCCAGTGGTTCCGCGCAACTGTGCTGGAAAAGATACGCGTTGAGCGCCACCGTCACTTTGATGCGGTCAGACTGTTTCTTTGCGGGTGCGTGGAATCGCATGGCTTTTGGTCCACGTTGAGCTGATGCCGCAGATCACCAAAGAGCACAGTCGCCCAAAAGTTCGGATTCTCGTTCACACCGTAGCCTGGACATGACGCGATCGCACGCCACACGCCGAGCAGCTCCCGCATTGCCAGCAGCTGTGGTCGGTTCACTGCGCCGCGCTCGTCCATCGACAGTGTGATGCGCATCCACTCGTCGGCTGGAAAGTTGCTCACCGCGTCGCGGCGGATGGAGAGCGAATACGTGCACTTCTCGAACCGCTTCCGCCGCGCGAGTGCAGTGTGGAGCGCGATAGACTCTCGGAGCATGGCTTCAGCGTGCTTGCGGTTGGTGGGGTTCAACAATGTGTCGCTGAAAAAGTCGGGTTCAGCCGTTCCATATGAGCCAGCATGAGCGCTCTCCCTGTAATACTACAGATGAGTAACTCGACAGTTAACGTGCGACTTCAACTGTGACTTGATCACTCACTCTACACTACAGTTGAAGGTCTCATCAGAAGGCACCACGAGCGACAGTCAGTTGCGGACGGCGAAACTCCGCTTGATCGATCGAGCCACTGCTCTGGTGATCAGACATTTTTCTCGTTGAGTATCGCTTGAGCAAACCAGTTGCTCCGGATACTTCAGTAGGCACACACCACATCATGATGGGCCCCCGCTCCGTGGCTGCTGCGAGTGTCTCTGCCGGCAAAGCTCGGGATGCTTTGCTCGTGCAGGTACCTGATGCAGTCCACTTAGTTACCAATTCATAGCGAGCATTCTTCGTTGTTGTTCTCGCGGAGACACCGCAGCACATCGAGATGTCTGGCAACGGGTGCGCGATCCATCGCGTTCATCGTTCATCGCGTGTCGACACATAAGGAGGAACTAGATAACGTCGAGGTGTCCTTGGCCCACCGCGCGCGCCGTTGATCGCCTCGGTTGAACAGCCATCCCAGGAACTGCACGATATCCAAGCGACCCGCCCATGCTGCAGCATCCATCAAGAGTATGCATGAGCCAATGAGCCAATCGAGTGCACGTACACAGAGGTGATAATACTCCAAAGTCAGCCACGCAATAGCCTACGTTCGTTCCCCCACACGTGAATTGTATGATATTGACATTCTGTTTGCTGAATCGGTCGCTGTTATTTGTTCTTTTCGCTCTTTCTTTCTGTACAAGGGTGTGTATTTTGCACAAGTAGTCAGTCGTCTATGGGTCCGCACATCGCTGCTTGATGTGCTTGCGCAGCGCGCTGGAGAAATCGTCGAGCTCTTTATAGGAAGGAAAGTAGTTGACGTCGATCACGAAGAGCTCCTGCATGGTGTCCGAGACGATCACGTCAAAGCCAAAGAGCGTCAGGCTCAGCTCTTCGCGGATGCGCTCGCCAATGGCGCGAACGGCAGCGAAGATCTCGCTCTGGCTGTGAGCAGCCACCGTGGCGTTGACTTGCGCAGCAGATGCAGAAGCGCTGGCGCTGGTACTACTGCTAACAGCAGTCTCTGGATGGAAGTCCTCGGTCGTCGGGTATTGCTTCTGCGTGTTAAAGTGCACCTGCGCAGCGCCGGCTTGGAGGTTCGGGAGCGAGCGGCGCTCTGCGACGTTGATAAAGTCTCCAAGCACGTAGCCCTTAAAGAGTCTGCTCGAGTGGTTGATGAACTCCTACCATGAGGGCAAGTCAGGATATATGCGTGTGAGATGAGTTGTGTGCTGGTTGTGGATTAGATTTTGTTGTTGAAAAGCAAGTTCACCTGATAGAGCGTTGGGTACTCGACGTATTGGAGATCCGAGCGCTGGGTGATGACGCTCATCAAGTGCGAGCGGTCCGTCGCTGTAATACAAATAATCGATAGATACAACAATGCGCCATTAGCAAACACGATGATTCTGATCCAATCCAATTGCAGAGTTTAGGCTGTCCAACACGTACCACAGGCTTCAACAGACTTGCAGATCAGCGGCAGCTTGGTCTCTCCCGCGTCCACTGCAGCGCAAAGCACGTCAAACTGTTCGCGCGAGCGGATCACGTGGAACTTTGGCACGCTGAACGCGACGCGGTGGTCGTCCGTCCCAGTGAGCTTCTTCTCGCTCTTCTTCACCTGCTGCAATCGCATGAGCATCTCGCAGGCGGCGTGGCGGTCTGTGAGCAGCTGCACGCTCGCGATCGGGTCGATGATCTTCACGCTCGGGTTCTGCGCCACGTACTCGTGCATAAGCGCGAGTCGCTGCGACGCGTCCGGGTCGCCGAGCCGCGCAAACACCATCTCGTGCGCGAGCTTGTGCAGCACGGCGTCGAGCTTGCCGTACTTGTGCGCGATGCTCTGCGCGCTCGTGACGCTCGCGTCGTAGAGATCGATGAGCACAAAGCGCACACCGTCCTTCACTTCGTGCAGCAGGTCGCGCAGGTGCTCGATCTTCTTCGCGGGGAAGATCACGCCAACCGCCAGGTCATCCGTCGCCATCGTGCTTGTCGTCTTGCTGCTGCTGGTGATGATCCTCGAATGAATTGTGAGCAACTCAGCGGGTGCGTCATTAATAGTAGCTCCTCCCAACTGGATTTTGATGGACGGAGAAGCTGCACCGTATGTCTCTAAATAGAAGGCTCTATTTTCAAGAGTTCTGATTGGCTAAAATAAACTTTGATGTGGGACACGTGAATTTTCTGCTCACACGTCGCAGGATTTTTTCTAGTGACGGCTGCTGAAAATGGACATCCTGGTAATTGTGGAAGAGGCAATGGAATATGCATGCAATGCGTTATAATGTCGCTCTTTAGTGAGCTGGATATAGATACTAGCTCCAGTGCGACAGCTGAGCTGTCAGTTTGGCGCCTACGGTAGCGCCACTCAAGAGGCCAGGAACTTCTTGGTGTAGTCGTCGGCGTCGATGATCTCGAAGCGGTGCGAGTTGAACGCCAGCTCGGCGCCGACCGTGAAATGGTTGAGCGAGAAGTGCACGCCGTCGTTGTTCTTGTAGCGTCCGCGTTCGAGGAACTTGCCGTTCACGACGCCCGAGTTGCGCTGCTCGGGCTCGTAGATCGAGATCGTGTCGTCCGTGAGGAAGAACGTGATGATGAAGCGGCGCTGCTGCTGCTCCTTGCGGCTCGAGATCATCTTTGCCGAGAAGCGCAGCAGCATGCGGTCGAACTCGGCCATCTTCTTGAAATCTTTGCGAGGCGGTTTCGGGCACAGCGAGTTGCACGAGCCCAGCGAATCTTCCTCCGTGCCGTAGCCGTTGTACGCTGGCGGGTCGGGTTTCTTGAACACTGACTTTTCCACCACGGTAGTTATTGGCACCGTCAAGTCACGCCCCCACGCCATCTTGTAGTAGTCGCGAGTGTACGGATCCGCGTCGACGATCTTCATGCCTTTGCCAAAAACCTTGAGGACAGCACCAACGAAGAGGTCTTCTTCGTTGTAGTAGCTGCCCCGACCCGTGGGCTCCTCGACACCGCGGTCTTGCTCGTCCGTCAAGCTTTCTTTCCAGTTCTTGAGCAACCTGCACCGGCGCAAGAGCTTTGGGAACGGATCGCGGCCCGAGTTGGCCTTCTGCACTTCCTTGAACTCGATCGTGTCGTCTTCGAGGAAGTAGTCGAGCACGTACGTCATGAGGTCGCCGTAGAGCTGGTCGCGCACGTCGTACTCGCAATGGAACGAGAGCACTTTGCGGTTGTTGGCAAGGAACTTGCGCTTCTTCTCGCTCTGCAGGCTCGAGCGGTTCGGGTTCCCAAGCGACGCCTCCATGTACGTCTTGAGTGGATACCGCACTTTGCCGTAGAAGTGCTCGTGGTCCCCGCCGCACATCCGCGTGATCTGCTCGCGTGTGAGCGTGTACTCGTCCTTGGGCAAGTCGATCGTGCGTCCGACGTCGACCCCCAGGTTCGCATAGTGGTCGCGCGTGAACTGGTCGCAGTCGTACAACTTGAACGAGCGGCCAAAGATCGACAGGTCCATGCCGATGTGCAGGTCTTTTGACGAGTACAGCGACCCGTCGGGCTTGTTAAGCCGGCAGCGCTTGAGAAAAGTGCCCTGCGGGATGCCGCTGTTCTGCACGCGCGGCTCGATGATCTCGAACGTCTCGTCGTGCAGGTACAGCAAGATCGTGTTCTTGCGCAGCCGTACGATCTCCAAGTTGCTTTCGTCGACGCCTTCAATATAGAAACTCTGGAAGCGCACCACCTGGGCAATCCACCGCATAAAATACACTGTGGTTTAGTATCGAAGAGCCCATCAACGGTCCAAAATGTAGCCATTTCTCGGACTGGGTCATTCAAATGTAGCACCTTGTTCGTGTTCTGTGGGGCGAACTTGCTCTCCTGGATCAGCGCGTCGAGCTTGCCACCAATGTCGCTCGCGGTCGTGTCGAACACTCGGCTGTCCGGGAGATCGCTCCGCGTCGTGAGCTGGCTCAGCTGGCTCAGCGTGCTGTCGATGCGCAGGTGGCTTTCCACGAACTTGAACCGCTGCGGCTTGAGGTGTGACTTGAGGCGCGGATCATAGTTGGTCGCACCGAGCAGCGTGTTCTTCGGCGCGTACGGCGACGCCATCGGTCCTTGGCGTCCAGTGGGGAAGCCTCTATCTGTCTTTGTGTATGCTGGGAGCTCGAGGGGGATGGAGTCCTGAGCGCGCTTGATGGAGCTTTTCGTTTCTGCAGCACTAGCAGTGTGTGCGAGAGCTGTGAGAGAGCGAGCGATGCGTGTCATTCATGTGTTTCTAATAATAGAAAATTGCCCAGAACTACCGCCGAATATAGCTTCGCACTCGCCAAAGTGTAGCCATTTATAGCGTCAGCAGGTGGAAGAGGGTTATTGATAGCCTGGGGGCAGCTCCATTGCGTGGACGAGAATGGAAATCAAAGATCACGAGAACACCAGAGGCGCCACTTGCAAAATCCAAAGGATACGCTATGTATTGATTGAGCAAAGATCCAAAACATCCAAAGCCTCACTCATGAAGGAAGGAATGCAGCACAGCAGACAAAGCGTACTGCTGACTGCAACCTTCAAAACGCAAAGCGAGCGTGTCGAGGCAAGACGGGAAGAGATGAAGAGCTGACTTGAAGCGAGCAAGCGTGATGTCCTTGCTGACCGCTTACGCGGCCTTGGCGAGCGCCTCTTCCTCCGTCAAGTGGCTTGGGCGGATCGAGTTCTTGATGCCGAGGCATTCCAAGGCGATGTGGGCGGCCTTCTGACCCGAGATCATCATGGCGCCGAAAGTTGGTCCCTGTTGAATCAAATCAAAGCAGGCGCAGGCATTAGAACAACTTCCACAACCTAGCCGAACAGATACTTGGCGTACTATTACGCACCATGCGAGGAGCACCCTCGAGCTCAGCAACTTCCATGCCGCACACAATCATGCCAGGCACGATCTCCTTGGTTCCGTTGACGATCGCGTCTTCGGCGGCGGCCATGTCCAAGCAGCCCATACCTGGGACGTGGTTGACCATGCCGATGTTCTGGAGACGCTTGACGCCCGAGGCACCCATTGGGCCGTCGTGGCCACAGGCACTGATCAGCACCTTGCCCTCCATGACGTTCGGGTCCATGCAGCTTTGGGTGCCGTGGTTGAGCGTGACCAGCGTCCAGTTGGTCACGACACCGCCGACGCGGCCGTTCTTGATGATCAAATCTTCAATGGCGGTGGCGTTGAAGAGCTTGACGTTTGGCGCGCGCAAGAGCTTCGACATCACAGTCGACGTGAACAGCGCGGCGTGCTTGATCACAACGTGGTTCTCCGTCGTGTCGTACGGGATGTCGAGTTCGTCCAAGAACGCGTCGGCTGGCTTGCGCACAATCATCGACGAGAACAGCTGGCCGCCTAACCAGGCACCGCCGCCAGGGGCGACGCTCTGCTCAATCAGCGCGACGCGGACGTTCGGGTACTTGGACAGCTCGTACGCAGCGACGAGGCCAGCCGAGCCGGCACCGGCGATGATGACGTCCGAGTCCGCAAAGTCGTACATGTCCTTGAAGTAGCGGGTGGTCATCTCGCGCGACACCTCAGCTTCCTTCACAGGACTGCGCGTCGGGCATAGAGAAAAGAAAACACACGGTAAAATACACACAACAAAATAATGGAGTCATTACTTCGTCTCGGCATCTCGTGTCTGGATCTCTGCGCTTGAAAACTGGAATGCTGGAACGTACGCAAACGTGTAGTCGTCGAACGGGGTCTTGCGGGCGGCCGTCTCCTTCAACCACTCCTCCGAAGGAGTGTTGGCGCTGCCGGCACGGTGCAGGATCGCACCAGGTCCGACAGTAGCGAACGAGCGTGCGCCGACTGGGGCGACACGGGAGGCGAGAGACTTGACGGCGTGCATGGTTGCTGATTGGTCTGGAGTCGAATGTCGAAGCGCGAGTGCCACATAGACAGCAGGAACAACGATGAAATCAACAACGTCAACACAGCAATCCCTACGCCGGTATGACCCGGATCAGGTTCATAGGGTATGATCTCAGCCGGTCAAAGAATGGAACTGGTCCATCATCGCCACGGCACCCCTCGCTGGAAGTATGTTAGTTTTGCCCAACACCACCACTACAGAACATACAGGCACACTTGCATGCATAAAGCACACACAATGCACAGCACAGCACGCGCGTACACATACACAGAGAGAAGGAAGGAACGCTAGAAGGCGTCTCAACAATGCATCCATCCATCCCATTGATGCACATGCAGACACGCCATTCCACACCAACCGACGCCCATCCATACACCGCGCGCGTGCTGCAAAAAGCGGAAGGGTACGCTACCAATTCGAAGAGGAACTGCTGCTGGGAGGTGGTCTTGGGACTCGAGGCTTGCGGAGAAAATTCGCGAATGAGCAGGAAAGGAAAGAATGGAAAGGATTCGCCAGCCACTCAATGGTCACTGGTTTAACTTTTAACATCCGCTAACCTTCGCGGCAGTTGAAGCAATTGACAAGCAAAAGTGCGTTCAAGGAGGGTGTTGAAGGGTGTTAACGTGCATGACAACAATACCGTTGAATGGATGAGATCCCCGATTGGATGACGCTCTCATCATCATCACCTCACTGATTGCTCATTCCTGGATGTCGACATACAAAAATCAACATATTTGGCGTGTTCACAATCTAGCGATTTGGTTGGCTGAAATTTCGTTTTCCCCTTTCTATATTGAAATCAAGTCAAGCGGAGAGCCTCTATAAACTATAAAGAGGTCGTCCCCCGTTCATACAAAAAGCAAGTCAAGCGGGGAGAATGCGAATTCCATCCAATCGTGTTCACAATACTCGTTCGGCGAGGGTCTGTCCATGTCGCCCAGTGTCTCGGCTGGAGAAGGACCGGCAAGGCACTTGTCTGTCTCCTGGATGAGCGCTTTCGCTTCGCCCTCAACGGCTCCCGCGGGCTGCGGACCGTACTCCGTCTCGAGTACGTGCCCCACGTACCGCTGGAGCTGCCTGCGCACGGACTTCTTGATGCCCAAGTGGTGGGCCACAGCCGAAGCCGGGGGGTTTGGATTCGCTAGGGCGATCCAGCGCGCTAGCGCGATCACGCACGGGTCTCGTTCGTTGATCATCTTGATCTTGGAGATTCATAAATGCGATCTTGGAGGTTCACAAATGCGATCTTGGAGGTTCACAAATGCGACCTTTGATCAGATCTGATATTCACAAAAAATAGGCGCCGTCCCCTTTTTTTGCTGACACAAAAAGCGCAATTTATGTAGTTTTTTTGTTGGTGGCACGGTTGTACTTGTTTTTTGTATGGAATGTAACCTCGCCCCTGTCACCAAGCGAGTTGTGAAAGCTTACCCCCAAGCATACAAACTCCAAGTGGTGGTGTACACTACACTTGAACGAGCCCGAATAGTAAACCAGCCCACGCAAGGCTCGATTCCCTAAAATAATGCCTCTCAGCTTAGGAATAAACGACAGAGGTCCCTGAAATAACAGCGTAAAATACGCTGCTCGACCTCTTTCAGGACTGGAGAAGGGTTCGAGCTGTTCAATTCAGGCGACTGGATCAGGTGCGTTAAGAGCGTGACGTGGCTGTGGTTAAATAACACAGTGATCCGTTAGCAGAGATCACTGACCGCCATCCATCCATCCATCCATTGATGATGAGTAACGAACGCATTGTACCTGCTGTTGTGGTGCTTTGGATTCGAGTGCAAGTGCACGAGCAGCTCCAAGAACGACAGCTACAACACACACACACACACAGAAGAAGAAAAAAAACGAACGATCAGCAAGCCAGCAGCGATGATCGTGACAATGGGGAGACGAGGTTGCTTGCACACGTACCTCCCAAAAGTACTGGAAGAACGCGTCATCGTGCGACTCTGGCGCCAACTGCAGAATGCGCAACCCGTACTTGAACTCTTCTGGCGCAAAGCACTGGTAGAGCACCGCAGCAGCAACATGCGCACCGACCTTGACGAGGCATTGGCTCTGTTTCATCACACACACGGCATTCCATTGAGTTAGCACTGTTTTGCTTTTTCCAGCCAGCATGCACAAACATTGAGTGTATGGTCGCTTACCAGGCGCACGAGCGAGCTCTGGTCGATAATGTCAACGACCGACGTCATGTCGGAGAAGAAGTTCGTAGCGAGCGATGCAGCGACGAGATACCCTTTGAGCGCAGCACGCGGATCTACTCACAACATCACACATCATTTGCTAAGAACGCATGCACATCAAAAACAAAGCAGCACAACAAGTAAACACATGCAAAACATACCTGAGGTCGAGGACAATTTCTGCTTCACGATCGGATTCAGCGAAATGTCCGCTCTGGAGCAGTGCCATCTTGGCTCGCGTGAGCATCTCTTCATCAAACAATTGAGTCCGCTGCTGTGTAGCGCCACGAGGTCTGCCTGGAAGCTCTTGATAAACGGCGTCGTCATGAAGTTCCCACTGATCCCCGCGTCTGCTGACGATGATTCCTTGGACTCGTCATCTGTCGCCGCAGCTTTCTTCTTCATAGTCTCAGGGGCGAACGCTTGCAAGAACGCCAAGTCTCCATACGGGGTCAGCTCAAACGAGATCCGGTAGTCGCAGATATTGCGCATGTACGCGCGGTGCAAGAGCCCCGCCGAGATGCACACCAGCGTTTCCAAGATCCACAGCGGCAGATCAATCAGCAGTTGCAGCACTTCAGCTTCTTCTTCGTCGCCTTGGGCTTCACTTGTATCAGAGACCATCTCCAGCACTTGTCTGCGCTTCAACAAGATGTCTGCTACGAGCTTGTTGCTCGTCACGATCGAGAATTCTGGTTTCCCATTCTCAACGTGAGCACCCTCGAGCGAGCTGAAGTACTGCATGAGAGCGCCACACGCGATCGCAAACTCCAACTGGTAAGAGAGCAGCGACTTTTCTCTCGCGATCGATTTCCAGTGCGCTAGCGCGTCCCAGCAGTTGTGCAGCATGCAGAACGCAATGAGGTTCTTCCATTTCCCATTCTTGTCGTCTTCGTCCAGTGTTGAGAGCGACTTCGTGCTTTCAGCGTGCAGTGATCCAAACTCGTTGCGAATCAATCCGATGAACGCGTCTCGTTCACTTGTGCGCTCGAACACGAAGAGTCCATTCAGGTCGGAAGTGAACCGCAAATGCGCGCGCTGCTTGTCCACCGACTCTCGCAAGCGCAGTTCGCTTGCAAGCACATCTATTGGGCCTTCACTGAGCGCAACTCCATTGCAAGCCAACTTGGCTCTTGGTAGATCGCATCGCTCCAACTGGGCTTCTGCGCCGTCCAGCGAAAGAACACTCTGGAAATTCTGAACCAATCGGACGAGTACCTGCTGCAATCTCCCTTGCTTTCGCTTCTCCACATTGCCGTAGAGGAAGCCCATCAAGTGCAACACGAACGTAGCTAACTCTTTAAAGTAACCTGAGTTTTGCGAACCGGAGGTTCCGGGGTTTCCTGGTTGTTGTTGTTGTTGTTGCGGGAATGACGCCTGGTAGATCTCTTCTTGCAGTAGGCGAAAGATCTCGCAAACACAGGCTTCAATAGAGATCGAGTCATCCCCATGCACGAGTTGGAGCAACGAGTTCCCAAGCGCAATACGCTTGTAAAACAGACGCAGTGTCGAGAGAGAAGCTTGATCATTGCGACCAAACGTACCGTTCTGCAAGCGCATCATTCGGAGTGCGCGTTGTTCAAGCCCCAAGCGGTACCCTGGAGGGAGGCGAGTCAACTCGTACGCGACCATGTCACCCTGCAGAAGCTCAATCACTCGGTCCCAGTCTTTACTTTCCCACGCAAGCTCAACCTGAGCCTTTGGGGATTTGGAGAGCGTATCACCCTCGACCATCGAACGCGATTCCAATACAGCTTCACACGCTGCGAGGTACCCTTCGAGCGAGTCTTTTTCGTCCTGCGTCATCTTGATCGTGTCGCGATAGTCATCTACAAGTTCGCCCGCTCGACTGAAGCACTCATATGCCTTCTCATACCCGTTGAAGCTGAAGAAATACACCCCAAGATCGAAGAACGCATCCCATTGGGACTGTTTGGAGAGCTCCTGCTTGTCGTCGTCCATTAGAACAACTTGGATACTCTTCGCGATCTGGATGTGGTTCCCCATCAGATCGCTCAGCGCCATCTGAAAGCCCGACATGAGCTCGTCTGCTTCGTTCCTCGTGCTAGACGTCAGGTACCCGTTCTGGGACTGGCTCACCATCGCGCGCAGTGTCCATCGGTTGTGCAACAAGTGAGCTTCGTAAGGTTCGAGTGTGATGTCCTCCGTGAACTTGTTCCGCGGCTCAGTGGATTCCGCAAAGTTCACAATACCGTCGACAAGCAGGCGCTGGAAGTGCAGCGGTAGCGCCTTTTCGATCGTCGACAGCGACAACTGCATTTGCAGCGCAACCTGTACAGCACATAACGTCCCGACATGAAGATCCGTTCAGTACACGTTGGTAAACGAAGCGTAGCCTTTGGGTTTAGAAGCGACGTATAGAACCAACCTGAGCAGCAACGAGAAGCAGCGCCTTGTAGCGATTGTTGCGGACGTTGCCTTCGTCTGCGACCAGCTGCGCTTGGTCGAGAAACTCCCGCACGAGCTCAATCGCTGAGGTCGCACCATGAGCTCCTTTTGCATTCTGCTGGCGGAGCGCACTCAGCTGCAACACAAACAAATCAAAGCGTCAATCATTACAACAGCAATGTCCTGTATTTTTGTGCGTTTGTTCAACGTACGTGCTTCTGAAGCGCATCCGGGTGCAGCAAGAACTCGAACCACGCATAGGACGGTGCAGTGGGCGGGATCTCAATCAGCGGTTGCTGGAAGATGGAGCGGTACACACCGTCGTCCTCTTCCTCGCGCGGGCTCGACGGTCCCGGTCGCGGCGATCCTGGCATGAGCGGCATCTTTGCTTGTTTTGCTCGATTGCCTTGGTTTCGCAGAATTGAATTGGGGAGCTCTTCGAACATGGATCGGAATTATATGAATCCAAACAGTACATAAATCGCATTTAACGCATTAAATGCGATAACACAGTTGACTTTCATTTACATTTATGCCCATGTGAAAACAGATTTTTATACAACATAGACACTCACTCGCTGCGCGCGCGCTCCTCTCGCCGTTGTCAATACAAACAGTCAAAGGAAAAGCGAGTGAGCAAGCAAGCGGGACGCGCGTTCGAGACAAGCGAAGGCGTGTGGGTGCGAGCGGAAAGCGAGAGCGAGAGAGAGGCTTTGCGGGTCTTCCTTGTGTCGACAGACTCGAATCTGCAAGTGTGGGCGAGTGAAGTGGCGAGTGCTACGGTACTGGATTCGCACGAGAAGCCACAGCAACCAAGAAAAAAAGGGGAACGGCGCGGCGGCTCTTCCCATCTACAGGGCATTTTCCCGCGCTTTCGTAATAGAGCGAGAGAGATCGCGTGTGTGTGTGAGAGAGAGAAAGCGCGAAGAAAAAGACGGCATGTCTGTGCGAAGCGGCGACGGACGAGCGCCGACACCGCCGCCGCAGAAGAGGAGTCGGCTGGGCGACGCCGCCACAAGCGGCACGGGGAGCGCCCCCGGCAGCAACAGCAGCAGCAGAGCGACCACACCGGTACATTTCCGTGAGAGTACGCCAAAGAAGCCGACCCTGCGTGTGGATACCGAGAATCTGAACGACGATCCAGCCGTGAAGATCTTGGGCAACGACGCTTTGCGCTGCATGACATGCGGCCAAAATAGTGATGAAGTCGAGCTCATGAAGTGCAGCACCTGCGCGAATATGTTCCACGCCAAGTGCGCGAACTTGCCCTCGGTGCCAGAAGAGGGCGATTTCTTTTGCCGATGGTCGTGCTTTTCGAATTTCCACAAGCGGAAGGCGCTTGCGCAGAGAGGACCCACAGGCGATTTCTCCAAGCTCGCGGCGCAGATTCAGTCAGTGCTGCGAGATAGAGTGAAGCGATCTGGGCGAGACGGTGGACAGCTGCAAGGGCGACAGCGCGTCCAGCAGCACTACACCACTGCGAATGGACACAACCGACGCCCTCCTCGTCCTGCTGAAGAGAACATCGATATCAATCAGATGGGTCGCGATCCTTTCGATCCGCATGGACGATACACTCGCCACGACGACCCGAATAGCGGCAGGTTCGTCCGGAAAGCGCGAAATGGTCGAAGCTCGTCACGGTCGCCGAATCGAGACATCAATAGCTATGGGGGTCATCCGCATAACTCTCTCGCGTTGGCGGAGTCGAGTGCAGTTCGAAGCAGCCGCAGAAGCTCGAGCAGAGCAAGCAACGAGTACCCAGACCCAAGTGCCTCGATTTCCCCTGCTCCAGATGCTGCGACCTTCGTGCGCGACAAGATCAGCAATCCTGGATCAGGAAGAAACACCGCGAGTCCCGGGTCGTTCACACCAAGTCTCTCATCGGCCAGCGGGTTCCCAATCGATGGTTCGGGAAAAGTCGCTCATGCTGCGGCATCACAGCCTGCGGGTATCCCAGCACGCCAGCTGCCAGCGATTTTCAACCAGCAAGGCGCCGGTGCATCGTCAGGACACCTGCCTCCTCAGTCTCGTTTACCTACGCTTCACACTGTTGGGCCGAGACAAGATCACGATGACATGAACATCAGATATGATCACTCGAAGGATTATGGCGACGGCGTTGAAGCGTCGAAGAAAGCACCGCATGCAAGTTCACTCGACAGTGCGATTCGTGGAAGAAAGGTCGGTATGCAGACCAGTCAAACAAAGGAATTCTCGACTCGTAGCGAGCGTCCAAACAGATACTTCGACCAAGGAAGGGGGTCGTCTTTTTGCGATCAACCAGATCCCAGTGCTCTGCCAGCACCAAATGGCAAGGCAGCAGGATTCTCTTCAACTGGAGCTCCAGTGGTGCCAGCGAAAGAAGCAGACGTCCCGTGGCTCAATCCAGCTGCTTTTCCCGCGGGGATTTACGATCGGTTTAAGTGTCATGCGGATGACCTCAACCAAGTTTTCCGCATCGACCTTACTCCTGCGTTTATAGACAAGAGCAACCCGCTGTACCAGTCGGAGATCGATTTCTTTTTCAGGTACTGCATTTTTGGAAAACTTGTGATGGATTCGATGTGAAAAATTGGGGTCTCACAGCTTATCTTGGTCTTGTTTGTAGGTGCTTTGAATCGTCGGATGTCAGCTTGGTTGTGAAGGGCATGGCGAGTGAGCTGAACCCGTGTATATGGGCGTGGCCATTCATCTTGGAGAGCTGTGGAAGCGACTCGTATTTCTCATTCGACCATTTCCAGTACAAGAAAGGTCGAGATATTGGTCCGGAGCTGGAGTATGTTGGCGAGCTGAAACTCTCCATGGGGGATTACAACTTGTACCTTGAGAAGTATATCAACAACTTGTCTGGGAAAGAAGCAATCGTGTTGGAAGACCGTGCGAAGAGAGAACCAGTGACAATCCTCGCGGGGGACAATGTGATCGCGCTGAATACACTCGTGATCGCCCAGAGCTGTACCAAGGTATGTCATTGCAATATTACAGTTTTCCATTGCCAGTGCCAACACTAATCCGTTTTATTGTGATTGTAGCTCTATAGTGATCTCAAGAACTCGTTCCAGTGGGATGTATTCGCGGGGGGAATTCACTGTCTGCTGCAATACCTACCTGAAAGCGGCCGCAAAGAAAAGTTTGCCAGCCCTCTCTTCCATTTCACATTCCCTGGCGCAAGAGGAGCTCTTTGCGATCCGGGGAATGGGACAACCGACACTGCATACCAGGTATCATTTACTGTTTGTGACTGCCAGTTTTGTCTCACTTATTTCTGTCGACTAACGATTGTTCTTGTCATTCCAGGTTCTTGTGGGATCGCTTGAGATGGTGATTTTCGAGCGGATGGAACCAAGACACCGCGATGAGTTTATTCGAATCCTTCGACGAGCTGGCTATCACGCCGAGAAGAAGCCGATGCTGCACGAGTCTCACCTTCGCGCGCTGAGGTAAGTGGTGCCAGCACTAAATTCTTCTTTCTGATTATCATTTTTTCTAATGTCCATCGTTTCTCTTTTTATTTTTCAGCTCGGCTGGTTTTGTCTGGACGACAGTAAAAATTCACGATGGAGAGTTCATCCACATCAACAAGGTAAGCAAAGATACTGCAGCTTGTGGCGAGTGCAACTGAACTGGTTAACTAATGTTTTCTTTGAAATCAGGGTCGAATGCATTTCTGGCGAGCAGTTTCGAGGGTGTCGCCTGCACGAAGCCTTCCAAATGAGCCCTGCGTGTTCTTGTCTTGGGAGTGGGTGTACCAAGGTGTATCACAGCGCGGAATCTCAAACGAATGCTGGGTACGGCTGCTGCTGCCTTTTGTTATTATTACTCGAACACCGTTCTTGAGTACGCTAACTTTTGTTTGCGTATTTCACAGTTTGCGATGAAGAATGCAAGTCTGTGCTCTGGAGGCTGGGCATTTGACCCTAGACGAGCGATCATTGAGGCTGCAAAGACCGGTGTTGCGATTGTTCGAACAGGGCAGTTCTTGACATCTCGGCGCAGCGGGCTGTCTCAAATCTTGTCATTCTCAGCAGCTGCGGCGTCGGCAATCGACGCTGGAGCTGTCAGTCAGCGGCAAATGCAGATGGTGCTGTTTCTGGAGTCAATTTTGCAGTGCATAAAGACAATTGTCGACGACGAGTTTGATCTTGCCCTGGGAAAAGATGACAGCGAGGCGTTTGGGAAGCACTTTGACGGCGAAGCTATATGGAAAGTCGTCGACACGGACTTGGCGATTTGCAAAGCCAACGATTTAAGTGCTTACGAGTGCGGCATCTGCGGACTAGAGCTGACCAACATCTACAAGCAGTGTCTTGGGTGCACTGCGTACGCCAGCACATGCCATCCCAACATGAGCTACAAGGTGTTCTGCATCTGTCTTCGCTGCCACGCGCACCCAAAGCACCATCACTTCAAGCCCCGACTGATCCACGGGTACTTTGGGAAGCTGCTGAGCTGTGAGGGTCACACCGGTGCACCGCAGTCCGTTCTGGACCCCAACTATTTTGAGTGCTCCTGCTCGCCGTCGCTGCCGTGCTCGTATTGCGGAGGCTGCCAGTCGTGCAGCTGTGTGTGCCACACACGCTTCCAGACGCGGTTCCGCTTCTCGTCGCCTGGTGAGTTTCTTATTTCTCTTGTTGCTTTCCTTGGTATTGCTGTGATGATTCTGGTGTTCTGATGTGTTATATGATGTCTCGCTCTCGTTCTGCAATCAATAGAGAGTCTCGACCATTTGCGCTTCGATGTAGACGAAGTGATCAAGTTCCACAAGCAAATGCGGTAAACGTCGAGTTTGAAGAAGCGCCTTCCTCCGTTCGTATTTAGTGATGTAGGTGTGTCGATATGGAGATGGCACATGATGAAGAGGGTATGCTATGGCAAAAGGGCTGGATCGAAAATCAAGAGAGAATTGTGCCCACGTCACAACGAGGGAATGAAGGATGTGAAGGAAAATCAAAGTTGAAAGCACAAAGTACGCGCAACGCAAGTCGTCCAGTCGTCGCTGTTAGTATGTTGCCGAAGTGTCAATCGAGCAACCGGTTGATCAGGTTGGGTTTCATTCGATTTGCTGCAAATTGAAGATAGCGGTGCGTTGGTTGACCGCGTGATTCATTGTGGGGTTTCCAGCACCAACTGCGTACAAGCGAGCCATCTTCAGCCAAAGGACTTCGACTCTGTGGCAACTGCATGGGAATGGATTTTGTAGTTTAATTGTGCGAGCAATATTTTCGCACAGATACGGTGTGGCAGTGGTGGTGAGAACAACGTTGAGCTCCAGCGTTTGTTTGCTTACCGTACCTTGCTGAGCATCATGGTGGAAGCTCGGTGGGCTCATAGCAAATCTCCCCCACCATGCCAGAATGCCTGCCTCTGACTGGATTCTACGGTCTCAGGATCGTGATTGCCGAGTTGGAACAAAGCGATTGCGCTGCGTCGCGCACCAACCGTCGCGGCTTTTCAAGATCGACCGGCGCACAACGGCATAACGTGAGTCTGACAGTTTGCTTTCCATCATCCTGGAGAGTCATGCACCGATCGGCAAGAAGCAGCCAGATGGTTGGTCTCTAACTGTGTGTCCCACACACATGGTTTCCGCTTGAGCTTTGAGTTTCGGTTGTGGCTGCAAGGTTTTGCTCATTTCATGATGACGCTGCTGCTGTTTCTGACGTGCCAGTGACGTGCCGTGTGCGGTCACCTGCCACACTTTCCCAGGTGGTTCTTCGCTCGTTCTGGCACACACACAGGTGTCCTCAGTAAAGAGATGAATGGCGAACCTCCAGGAGATGTGGACGAAAAATGAGCAGGTCCCACATGTGAACTCAATGGTTAAAGAGTCAATATGGCAGGCACGATGGCGAAAGGGGACACACAAGAGCGAGCACGTGGAGGCTCATGCAGGACACGAAAGAGAAAGCAACGTGCATTCAGAGTCGTGACCTGCATTCGCTGACCTGTGCAACGTGGGGAACCCAAACTTCTCGACTGAGAGTCGAGAAGTCGAGCGGAAACCATGAGAAGGAACGCCTTCCAAACACGCCAAATCAGCGGGGGACGTGGAGATCCTCCCAACTGCAACTTGCTTCGACGTCATGCCTGTTTGCAAAAGCAACAGCCATCCGAACGAAGGGAGTCTTTGCTGCTTTGAATCCGCCCAGTCTAGACTCCAGTCTGATGATAATATGAGGCGATTTCTTTCTTTTGCAAATGACAGACAAAGCCATTTTTTTCCGTCGAATCTCGAGAAATGCCAAAAAGATCGAAGAGCTCCAACATTCAACCTACACTTTCTTGCGTCGTTTGGATCTTTTTGGAAAAATCTTGAACTTCAATGTGCACCAAATCATCATTTGGAGGGTTAAACAAATTTAAAACAGCATTCTACTGTTATTTAATAGGGTGCGCTTTTCAACCTGAAAATGTGACTTTTGAACGAGCTTTCAGGCTTGAAGCTGCCTTCAGCCACCATGCAAAAACAGCAAACCTGCGATACGCAAGATAAGAAGTTGGTGAAAGCCGTCACTGTTGATGACGCTGTTTGCATTTCTGGTGGAAAAGACACGCAAGTCCGCAGCACTAGGACAAAACCCAAGCACGCCCACGCCATCGTAATTTGTAAATGCGCAATGTGTGCACAGCATTGAAGAAAGCGAAGCCGAAGCATTATCGTGCATCTCCTCATATAGAGATCCCTCTTATTGTGCCGCAGGGTTTAAAAATAAATATATTGATGCCATCAGGACTTCTTAGCTGCAGGTGACGTCTTTGATGCGTCGCCGCCTAAGAAATTTTGAGCATTTTTTTGTTTGTGAATTTGCCCTCACACCTCACCCACCAAACCGGTCACGATGCCGCGCAAAAAGCGCCAGACAAACCTGCTGATGTCTGTCTGGTAATAAAGCTGTCAAAAAAATATTTTTTAAACTGGGCGATAGTATCAGAGCGTGAAGGCGGTGACTGATTTTCTTTCGATCCTTTTTTCGTGAGGTGAGCTGGCGCTGTTTCCGATACTGAGCGCCATATAAAATGGTCGCGTCGTGACCTGTGATGCCAACAGACTGGCTGACTGGGTGCGTCGGCAAGCGACGTGGACGAATCCGAAGCTCTCGTTCGCCAGGCCCGCACGTTCTTTCCCTACAGTACAGTACAGCTGAACTTACGGTACTCCCGAAAAGCCAGCCAGCCGGCCAGCCTGGAATGAATGACTGGATAAAATGGAAGAGCAACTTTTATCAACCAGCACACACGATGGCCTCCAGCCCAGACATGGGCGATCAGTCCCAACACCGTCATTTTTTCACTTGGCGTTGACGCCTCAAGCGTAAATCTGCCACCATCCTCTCGCCCGCCCGCCACCCCCACCCGTCCGCCACCATACGGCCACCGAGTCTCGCGCGCGCACGACGGCACTCGCCCGCGCACCCTCCTCCTCCCCCTTCTTCTAAGGCCGGCTATTTATTCATTACTCCCTCCACCACAACCCAAACGACAACATGCGGCGCAACTACGGCTCGCTCAACCTCGCGGCGCTGGATCTCAGCGCGACAATCAACGACGCCCGCTATCACCATGAACAGTCGTTCATGCTGGCGCACGACCTCGCGCACCTCGACGTATCTTCCTCGGAGCATGACGACTGCGCGTCGGCGGTCGGCTATCCGATCGAGTTCTTTGCGATGATGCACGACAGTGGTGACGAGGACGACTACAACGACGCGTACGCGCGCGCTGACGCGCCGCGGTGTCGGAAGCGCAGCCTCTCGGCGCACGGGCTCGGCGCCGAGACGCGCGCGTCATCGTCCGCGTCGATCACCAGCACTTGCAGCACCGCCAGCACCAGCAGCAATGTCAGCACCGGAATCAGCATCCCAGTGCCCGTCACGACGGCGATCAAGCCTTCCTCGTTCTTGCAGTCGAGCAGCTACCACTCAGTCCAGAAGCAGCACAACCTCGCGCTCGACCTGCCGCCGCGACTCGTGGAGCAGCATCACTTGGAGCTCAACGCGCTGCGGTGTCTCAGCCTCAACCTCATGCTCTCGTCCTCTACGCCGAGCGGCGGCAGCAGCGGCATGGTCACCATGCCGCAGCCGTCCACGTCGGTGCCCAAGGTGAACTCGTTCGAGTTCGAGATCGGCTGCCAGCCGCAGACCGACCGCGTCACGGCGGCGCTGCTCGCCGGACGCCGTGGCTCGCTGCCGCGCAACATGATACAGAGCGTCTAATGCGGCGCCTGATACCCAGCCAGCCAGCCAGCGAGAGATCTCCCCATCGACGCTATGGAGCCCCCTTCCACCATTCATCTTATTTAGATTTGTTTTTCCTTTTTTATTTGATACATTAGCAACAAAAAGAGAGTGTGAAGTGTGTGTGTGTGTGTGTGTGTCCTACGCGTGAGGGTGGTGAGCGACGTGGAGAGGGATGGCGACCAAGCAAGCGAGTGGAGCCAACAACAGCAGCGTCATATCCGTTGGCGTTGGCGCTCGTTCGCTCGCTTCCCAGTTTTATAATTATTTTATTTTTTCTTCGTACCGATATTCCAAAGGGACGAAGCTTTAATTAACACGACGCAACGTCCCGCCCCTCGTGTCTCCATGCGTAATTAATTCACCTCTAAGTGAATCAGTCTCCATGTCTAGGCCAATGGATATAACGGAACTTCCAACGTCATGCACCACGGCTGTCTGCATACGCTCTCCTCACAGTATATATACCGCATCTTCCTGGGCCTCTCCGCGAACGCTTCTCTTCTTCACAGACGCGCCATCAGGTCCTCCGTATTCCGGTGTTACCTGTATTCCGGTACCAGAAGTGAGAAAAATCCGCGAACGGGTGGCTCTCACCCAGCGGAAGATTCGCTTGTTGCCCTGGTTGAAGTTTGGGGGGATGGCGTGTGGACTGGGCGGAACGATTCAAACTGGGTCGTTTGGTTGCGGGTGGTCTGTCTCTGTTTTTCACGCCCTTTAAACGAGCAACTTCAACACCTTGGCTGCTGCCCCTGATATTTGACGCACGCCATCCTATCATCAATCATTGAGAGTGGGGGATGGACCATGACGTCTTCTGCGACGACGGCCCGCCGATCTCGCAGCTCCAAGCGGCCGTCAAGGCGCTCGACGAGTACGTTCACCAGGTCGTCCCAGCGGCGCACGACAGCGAGCAGGATAGCGGCACTGCTGGTAAGTCACCACCATCCTCGCCGGGGAACACCAGCAATCGCAGGCAGCGCACGGCGCGCAAGCTGCCGACGCCCTCGCCCGTGCACCTGTTCAGCCGGCAGGAGCTCGTGCTCTCGAAATGGCGCGAGCTGGCGCGTGCGCATGTCGTGATATATGGCCTTGGTGCGGTCGGCGCGCTCGCGGCCGAGGCGCTCGTGCGCGCAGGTATCGGCAAGCTGCTACTCGTGGACCACGCGCGCGTGCACATGGGCGGTATGGGCGCGATGGGGTACTTCCCGGACGAAGTGGGCTTCTCGCGCATCCAAGCGCTGCGGCTGCGGCTACAGAGCATCGCGTGCACAGACACAAGCACAAGCATCGACTCGTTCAGCGTTGACCTGTCGAACAACGCGGATCTCGTAGAGCTCAAGAAGCGGCTGAAGGCGAGCACCGTGGGCATGACCAGCACGAGCGTCGTCAACAGTAGGAGCCGGCCACGTGATC
>JAASGK010000103.1:0-44580 GCA_023334195.1 Globisporangium emineosum
ATCCTCTCGCGAAACCCGCTCCAACCGGAACAGGAAGCTTAGCGTAGCCTAGATTATTTATCACTTGCTAGACTGCTCCTTCGGACAGAAGAAAAAGTCCAGCCTAACTTGCTAACAAGTCAGGCTATCTTTGCCCCCCCAGCGTCTGTCTCCATTGGTCATGTATGTACATGAGGCGTCGCACTGCGAAGTCGCTCACATTGTTGTTGTGATCGCCCTCGCCTCCCGTATCAAGAGGGCCACGCCTGTCTTGCAAGTTTCTCTTCGACTACCTCGAGGCACATGGTAGCGATCTTCGAATCCGCATCAAACTCCGGTTTGAGAAATAGCCTGGCAACAGTAGAGACACGGTCTTACAATGGCTGAGCTGACCGAATGTCTCACTCAGTGGCAGAATCTGCCGTCTCCCTGGAGCTCTGGAGCCTTTTGTCTTGGGATCAAAACCTGACATTCAGCAGACTCAGCCACAATGAACTATCAAACGGTAAGAGAAGATATTGAGCGGGTTGAGCGCTTCACTCTTGTTGTGAGACCAAGTCGGCGTAGAGAGAGCATCCACAGGTACCTGAGGGGTAGCAGACTCAGTCGTGAAGCAAGCATGCGTCCTCATTCAGGTTGCACTCATATTATCGTTGCATGTTGTCTCTTATTCATTATTGAATTAGGCTTCGTACGTCACAACCTACTGTACATCAGCCCTGTTTTCACTACATCCATCCATCAAACGTCCTCCTCCTGCTTACTTCTTCTGGGTCTCCAAGTACGCGGCGATCTTCTCGTTCGTCTTCACGCTCTCGACGACTCTCTGGAGCTTTGGGTACGGCGACGCGTCGAACGCGGGGAAGTTGGTCTGCAGGCCGTTCACGAGGATGTCGAAGAGCTGCAGGTCCGCGTACGACGCGCTGCTGTCGTTCAGGAAGAACGCGCCTTGCACCATCTTTTCGAGCACGCCGAGCGTCTTCGGCACGGTCTCCTCGAGCAGCGTCTTGGTCTTCTCGGCCTTGACGGCCTCGTCCTTCTCGCGGTACATGATCGTCGAGCACACGCCGCGCAGCTCACTGAGCGTCTCCGAGATCATGTCTACGCGCAGTGCCTGCTCCGCGTCCGACGGGAGCAGGCCGCTCAGCTTGGCGGCGTAGCGCGCGATCGCCATGCTCTGCGCGAACCTCTCGCCGTCCACCTGGAGCACGGGCAGCTGGCCGAGCGGCAGTGACGGCTTGAGCGCTGCCAGGTCCGCGTGCGTGATGCGCTCGTCCTCGAACGCGACGCCGCCGAAGTGCAGCGCGAGGCGGATGAGCTCCGCGCGGCCCGTGCCGTTGAAGTACGTGAGCTTGAGCTGCGGCGCCATCGTGAAGGAAGAGTCTTCGGGTGAGTGGGTCTTGGCGCTTGGGTTCTCGGCAGAAAGATCTAGAATGAGGAAGGATGCAACCGTTGATGAGTGCGCCGCGCTTGACGGATCCATCCGTCTATCGCTGCACGTTGATTGGCTAAAAATGAGCTCAGAATCATCTCAGTCGGGAAAGGATCTCGCACACACGTTGCAGTAATTGCTCAACGCAGTCTTGGACTGTAAGGGGTCTGTATTTCTTTCATCATAGAACAACCAGTTCCTGCTGTATTACAATTTTGTATGGCACTTACTGGGTCTTGGCGAGGTATGCGGCGACGTTCGCGTTCGCCTTGACTTCCGCCACGATCCCCTGGAGCTTTGGGTACGCGCCCATGGAGAACTCTGGCAGACTCACGTTCACAGCGTTGTGCACCACGTCGAAGAGGTGCACGTCCGCGTACGAGGCGCTGTCGCCGTTGAAGAACTTACCCTTGACCATGGTCTCGAGCACGCCGAAGAACTTTGGCGCGGTCTCGCTCTCAAACGTCTTGAACTTCTTAGCCTTGACGGCCTCATCCTTCTCGTGGAAGCGGATGCTGATGTACACGTTGAACAGCTCGATCAGCGTCTCCGAGACCATGTCCGCGTGGAGAGCGTCGACTGGGTCGTGAGGGTACAGGCCGCCGAGCTTGGCAGCGTAGCGAGAGATCGCATTGCTTTGGCAGAAGTGCTTGCCGTCGACTTCGAGGACTGGGAGCTGGCCAAGCGGGCACGTTGGCTTGAATTCCGCAAAGTTCGACACAATGTGGTCCTCGAACGCGACGCCTCCGAACGTGAAGAGCAGGCGCGAGAGCTCACCGCGGGCGGTGAGCTTGAAGTACGAGAACTTGATCTGAGGGGCGGTGCTCATAGTGGTGGAGTTGGTTGGTGTTCGTGGACCTTGGAAGATTGAGGAATGAGTGAGCTGCTTCACAACTCATCGGCGGAAAAGAATCCCTTCCCCCTCCTTGGAGGACCCTCGAACGAATGGCTCTGGACAATAATTCGTCGGCCATGAAGCTCTTCGTGTTCGTGGTGTCTGATTGGAGTTGATGAGTTTGCGTCTGTTTACGAGATGTCGCAGATTGCGTTTTCGAAATCAATATTTGATTGCGCCATCCATGTGGCTTCATCCCCTGAATCTGCAACACAAAAAAAACAATCCTCAACATGAGATATATTTTTCCGTGCTGCAGATTCAGAGGTAAAACGGCGGAACCAGATGATTTTGCAACATAAACGGTACAAGTCACCCCTCTATTGAAGTGCGCACGAGCTCCCCATGGCAGTCGCGCAGGCGTCTTCGACCATTTGCTGCAGCTCACTGAGGCCGCGCTTCGCATGCAGCAGCTCCCTGCGCAGCCTCGCCTCGCAGCTCTCCGACAGAGATGCTGTCACCACGTGAGACAGCGAATCTGGCTCGGAGGTCCCCTCGTCTCGCCAGGTCTCCCCCGCGAGCAGCTGGATGTCGATCGAGGCGGTCTCCATGTAGGACCTCAGCAGCTGATGCAGCACGTCCACTTTCGTCCGAAGCTGCTGCGCCTAGTAACAAATGAGACAGAGTATGTCAGATCTCATCCTGGAGCTACTGCGTTCACAAGGCAAGTAGGGAGGGCTATCGCTATCATGTACCGTCTTGAGCAGCTCGCCCAGGCTTTCAGTCGAGTCGGGTAATGTCATTCCTCCTCCCCTCGAGTTTCCTGCTCTTGTGGGCGTGAAAAAGCTCTGGTCTGCGTGCAACGAGCGCTCGAGAGACTCGGCTTTCACGCGCAGATCTTGGATTTCCTGCTCGGCATCCTTCAGGCGCGATCGCTCGGCTTGCAATGCTCGTGTCAGCAACTCGCGCTATGTAGTACACGTCGATGATTGTCAATCAGTGGATCTAAAAGAGATACTGACGACATAAGTACAGACACACCTCTTCGCGGGCGTCCTCGCTGTCGTCCTGGTCCGCAAAGCTCGAGCGTCGAGCGCGAACGTAGCTCTTCATGTCAAACTCCATGTTCTCAATCAGCATCTGCTGCGTGCGAATCTGTTCGCGGAACTTTGCCAGCTCGTCATCTTTTCTTTGGATCACACCTGTTTATTTTTCCCATCAATGGTACGAAAGGCTTCAACATTACTGTAGCTCCAAGACGAAACAATCGAATCACAATACGAAGCCATTGTCCTTACCTTCCCAGTTGCTATCAGCCTCTCTCAAGAGCCCCAACTTTCGAGCCACCGTGTCGTGGCTGTCCTGGACCTGTTGGACCTGAAATATCACGGATTCAAAAAAATATGTGATAAAGTCCGGATGCCCCCTCTCCCCCAACAGAGTTATCTGACAGTTTCCCATGAATAACCTTACCTTGAGCCTCTCGTCTGCGAGCTCTCTGGTCAGGCGCTCGCTCTCAAACTCTAAGCCCTGGCACCTACTCTGCATGTCCTCCAGCAACTGCGCCATCCCATTGTTCTTCAGCGCTTCGATCTCCTGCTTCGCGTACTTGCAGGCCTTCATCAACTTCGCTTTGGTGTGTTTCTGCTCGCGGAGGCACTCGCTCAGCATCTCGTTCTTCTGCTTCTCGTCCTGGATCTCCGTGTACAACTGCGTGATCTGTGTATCACAATACATGCCCATGTTAATGATAACAACGACCAATATACCAGCACTATATCCCATACAAAGAGACGTGTACCTGTATTTCGTATTCGTGGATCCGATCGTCGACCGCAGCTCGGTATTGCGCCTGCTCTCGCATCCGGGAGATCGACAATGGCTACAAAACACAACACACTCCTGTTAGCCACGCTATTATCAACAGATTCCTCACAAAAATGACTTGCTTCACATACCGCTTGGCTCGTATCATCGTCCTGCTGGTGCTGTTGGTTGTTATTATTATCTCCCATGTGTGCGTGGATATTGCGCATCGTCTCGCTCATCATGATGGGGAATGAGACCTCCTGCTGCTCGTGCAGGAACTGGATGGTCGCGTCGCGCTCCCCCAGCAGCTTCTTGAGCTTGAAGCACTTCTTCTTCATGCGCAGCATCTCTTCCTGGAACGAGTCCACGCGCTCCCGCGCGCGCGAGGCCTCGTCGGTGGCGTCCAGGATGCGCTTGCGGAACGCCTGCGTCTCCAGGTAAAAGTTGTGCTTGATGCGCGCCACGACCGCGTCTTTTGCCGCTGGCTTGTCTCTGCTTTGCGTAGACAGCGCCAATGGGTGAGGGCCATGCGTGGTACACAGTAGCTATTACGCTACGCTATCACGTACCCGTCTGTCTTCGTGGCGTCGCCATCGCCATCGCCGTCGCCGTGGAGCTCCTGGTTGCCATTGCGACTGCTCATGGTCTCATTTTCCAAGCACACTGTTTTCTTTTCGCCAAAAAAATGTCGGTACTAAGTCACGTGCCGTAGACATCACAATATGTACACAACCAGCGGAGCAGAATTCGATTCACAAGTCAAATTTGGTTTTTTTGGCGGGAAGGAAACTCCATTTTGGCGCCAGCAAAAGTGCAAATGAAGAATTGGTTATGGGCAGACTTATTAATGTTGTTGTTTTGCGTGGAGCTACTTTCGAGATCTTACGAGACAGAATCAACAGCGACGGCGTATCACCTTTGTTTATATGCGCTTGATCTCAACCATGGTGCGGTCGGGCACGAACAGCGGAGTCTCGTCGCCCGGGACGCTCGCAAGCTTGTCCTTCGCGAGCGGGAAGATCGTCACGGACGCGTACGTGCCGCCCGACTCGCCCTTGCAGAGCTGTCCGGGGTTGATGCAAATCGTGTCTTGCACGCGCTGATATTCACAGGAAAAAAACAGAACAGTCACAATTAATACTCGGATCGAGGCAACAACGGCGGCGCTTCTCATGACGACAGGCGTACCCCACAGAAGCGGTTGAGAATGGACGGCAGCAGCAGAATGTCCGGTGTTCGCTCGAACTGGAACTGCTTCATATAACGAAGATCGATCGGCGCCTCGCTGCTCGCTGGAGGTGGGAAAATCGGGTAGTAGCTGCAATTGCACACAATCAAAGATAAGCGCGGCCTAATGAGAAACCATTCAAGGTCCAATCAGATACAGCCTCTCAGAAACTTTACCTTCTCTGGTCGACCACTTGCTCACAGAGACGCATGAGGCGGTTTTGGTCGCGCACCTGTGATCGGTACAACTCGTTCGAACTCAGCTGCACGACCACGTCCAGCGCAGAGATGCCGATCACGACGTCGTTGATCGCAAACGTGCACGGGTTCGGCATCACGTGGATTCGCTAATGATACAAGAGATAAGAGTTAGAGCTACCGCACCAAATGTCAGTAGAATAGGACCACAGCTGGCTTACCTTGGCATATTCGGGGGACCCGAACGCTTCGCATACTTTCCGCTTGTTGAATGGCGGCTGCGGGTACACGAGTTCGTGGTTCGCATCACGCAGGGAAGGCACGAGCACGACCTGAAGCCCCTTGTTGGACGCGAACACCTTGTCGATCAGCGTCATGACTGAAGGAATAAAAAACTCTAGATAAGCAACTGATCTTCACCAATAGCATCCGTAGCAACATTCATACAAAGCCACTTACCTTGGAAGAGGAAGATGTCCTCAAAGCTGAGCATCATGCCATCGTATTCAACAAGTCCGTCCTGGAAGCTCGAGTGCATCGAGTCAATGAACGGCCCGACCTACAAGCAAGTGAACAACAAGACAATAGGTTGTTAGGTACCTCGACACAAGTCCGCAGATTGCCACGACCACAAGCACATAGCGTACCAGCACGAGCACATCGGGCTTTTGGTCGACGACGACTTGCAGGAGGTCGTTCAGCGGCAGGTACTGCACGTTGTTGGCGGTTGTGAACGGGCCGCAGGCAGTCAGCACGCGCACGGGCTTGGCGCTCTCGCCCTGCAGCTCATCGATGCGCACTTTCGGGGATTTGTGCATCGGTGCAGGAATAGGCTAACGTCGGCATTTTAATTTGAACGCAATAGAATTTTGTATGGTCAGTACTTTCAGCGGCAAACGCACACGACACGACAAAAAGGTACAGAATACACATACGTCCAAGAAGCGCTTGACGATCATCGAGTTCCGCGCATCGGCAAAGATGCCTTCGAGCGCGACGATCTACAATGTTGACAACACGAACGGAGTAAGCTGAGGCTCTGTATCAACCAAGCACAAGCAAGTAGAAACGTACCTTCCCAGGGAAGATCTGCAGATTTGGCACGCCACTGAGATCGAGCAGCACGCGCTGGCCCCCGCAGGTCTTGCGTGATCCTTCCAGCTGCACCACGCTCGAGTTCAGTTTGCCTTCGGCGGCTTCGCAGACAATGCGGCCCACGACGGTCACTTGCGCGGGCGTCGGGTCCGCGACCGCTTGCAGCTCCTCCAGTTTGTAGTGCTCCTTGACCAGCTCTTCGTACTCGACGAGCTGCTCGTCCAAAGCGATTGCGCGCTGGAAGAGCGGTGTGTACATATACGAGAAGTTGGACGACAAGTTGCGGTCTGGGAATGGCGCGTTGAGCTCCACGCGTGGTGAGGACGCGTCCGCCGAGTCGACACCGCTAGTGTCAGCGAGCTGTTTCTTCAAGTGCGCATTGAACTCCGAGACTATCTTGCCGGCGTCTGTTCGCTTCTCGTATGTGTTGCCCGGTGGCGACTGAAGCGATCTTTAGAATACATGAAGACATCATGTAGAGTTAGAAAAGAATACACAGCAACCCCAACAATGATCAATGAGGCGCCACTTACGATGGAGAGAACATGCCATTCGTGCGCTGCACCTTGTTGCTGCCCGGTGGGCTGGCGAACGACCGCGCATGCTTTGGTTCGGGTGACTTCATCGTGTAGAGCGCGTCGAGCTTGCTGTTGTCCTCGGTCTTGAGCTCGCGCTTGATCACGGGCGTGCTCTGTGAGAGCTTGTTGACGCGTCGTTTCTGCGATACCGCGCCAGCGCTCGCGCTCGCCTCCTTGGGCTTGCTCGACTTCTGCTGCGCGAGCTTGGAGCGGAAGCCCACGAGCTTGTCGGTGTCCGCGGCGCCCGAGAGCTGGTGGTTCATCGAGTAGGCGTCCCATTGCGCCGCGAGGTCGTCGGCGGTGAGCGCAAAGTCCGCGCAGATGGAGATGCACGCGCCAACGGCGTCGTCCGCGACCTCCAAGTTGCAGGACGCGAACGCGGCGCGGATCGCAGCGGTGTCGAGGTCCATCGTGACAGACAGAGATAGAAAGGGGGCTTGCTGCTGCTGCTGTTGTCAGCGTTGCGGTTGCCAGGCCTTGGAAATGACTGCTTGCTCACAATTGCGCGCTTTTTGGCTGCTATTTTGCCGCGTTGGCGCCAAACTATATGATTGGCTGAAAGATGGATAAAATATATGCTCTTATTGGTTAAAAACATGACTTATAATCCATTTTTATTGGTAAAAATTGTAGACAATCAGCATTTTACTTCTTTTTATTGGCTAACATTTCTACCTATCACTGAGTTCTCACACACAAACAGAATGCGACTCAGATTGACAAGCAAAGAAGGCAGCGAAATGGTGGTGCAGCCGATCCGCGTGCTCACGTGGAACGTCAACGGGCTGCGCGCCGTGCTGCAGCGCGAGAAGCGGCGCACGCTCGCGCAGCTGCTGGACGAACTGCAGGCGGACGTGCTTTGCTTCCAGGAGACCAAGCTCACGCGCTCCGAGCTGGACGAGGAGCTCGTGCGGCCCGCCGGTCCGTTGAATAAGTGGAGCGAAGGCTAGTGGTCAGCAGCTAATGCGTGTTGCTCGCTTGTGTGTGTAAATGACAGGCTACGACGGGTTCTACTCGTTCTGCAGAGTGCGCGGTGGCTACTCTGGCGTCGTGACATTCGTCAAGAGCGACATCCCGACGGTGCGCGCGGAAGAAGGGCTCACGGGCTGCTGGAAGACGACCACCCCCGTGGGTCACATCGGCGAGATCCACCGCGAGGTAATGTAATGCGCTTATTGTGCCTATACTAACTATCACTGCGTATTAAGGTATATCAACCGCCCGTGTTCTTTAGTTTGAAGCCAGGTTGGTGAGCGAATTGGAATCGGAAGGGCGGTGCGTCATCACGGACCACGAGGCATTCGTGCTGCTCAACGTCTACTGCCCCGCGGTGCGCAACTCGGAGCGCTTGGAGTACAAACTGGCGTTCCATGAGCTGCTTCAAGACCGCGTGCGCGCGCTGCAGCAGGCAGGCAAGCGCGTGATCCTTGTGGTGCGTTCTGGTCCTCATCGTTTACCGTGATGGCTAGCTGTGTGCGCTATCAAAAATGACTGATGCATGTCCACATCACCTATAGGGCGACATCAACATCGCGCATCGAGAGATCGACCACTGCGAGTCTAGCCCCTGTGACGACCAAGCGTTCGCCGACCACCCGTGCCGGAGATGGATGAACGCGCTGCTCTCGGACGTGAACGTCGCATCTGCATCTCAAAATCAAGCTCAAGTGACTCAACAGAAGGCGGAATGTGGAAAGCTCGTGGACTCGTTCCGGTACTTTCATCCGTACGAAGCGAGGGCCTACACTGTAAGTTGTTGCGTCCTTGTCATTTCTCTCCTTTTAGAAGGAAAATGGGTGAGTTAGCAATTGTGCGTTTGTAAATGTGGAGTGCTGGAACACGAAGACTGGCGCTCGACAGACCAACTACGGCACGCGGATCGACTATGTTCTCGTGGACCCAGAGCTGATGAATGACTCGGTCACTGACTGCATGTGCGTATACCCGTCAATTAATATGGCTTGCTGTGGGCTGAGTGTGTGGTGTTAACTTGGTTTTCTCTGTTGTCTGTTGATACATCCTTTTTATTCTTAAGCATCCAGCCTGAGCGCACGGGATCCGACCACTGCCCCGTGGTTCTATCAGGGATTGTGCAGTTCGGAAGTGGTTCTGACGTGAAAACGGCGGCTCTCTGCGCGCGGAACTACGCCGAGTTTGCCGGGAAGCAGCAAGGCATCAAGGGTTTCCTCTCGCAGAAACGAGGCGACCTACACGCAGAAGTACAAGTACAAGATATCCCAAGCGCTCCAAGTCCGATCCGAATGACCAGAAATATGTCATCAACGGCACCAGCAAAATCGCAGCAACTACAGACAAGAAAGAGAAGAGTTGGAAGCAACAAGCCGCCAAGCAAAGGCAGCAGCAACCAGCAGAGCATCCGGTCGTTCTTTGGGCAGCCCAAGAGCTCAATAACAGCAACAAGCAACAACAGTACGAGTCCTCAGCAACGACAGTCTCCAACCGTTTCCAACCATACTGAGAGGGCAAAGTCCCGTAGTACCAGCCAGCATGAACGAGAAGATCGAGACCTAGAAGAAGAGGAGACAGACATCGAAAAGCTGCTGCTCGGGTTCGAGACGAAGCGCAAAGCCGCCGAGGTCCGGCAGCTCGCATGGAAGCAGATGCTGAGCGGGCAGCCGCCACAGACGCCGCTCTGCCACTGCCAGCAGCCGACAGTGCTGCGCACAGTGCTCAAGACGAACGACAACTGGGGCCGCAAGTTCTATGTGTGCACCAAGCCAGCGGTCCGAAGTTTGCCATAGTTTCTTTTAGAAACTCATGTCTTCGTTTCTAATTGAACATATTTGCTTTTGCTAGGGCGAGAAAGGCAACCCGGATGCGCGCTGCGAGTTCTTCCAGTGGGTCGACGACAGGGGCAACAGCAACAAGCGAGCCAAGACAACAGCAGCAGCAGCAAATGCAACCCAACCATGATAGCAGGCAGCAACAGCAATGGTCTTGGAAATGCTGACCAACCAAAGGGTTTGTAAATGCACCTCATAGTTCAAATTAGTTGTTAATAAATCCTAAAAGAAAATCCTAAATCAAAAGGGCTGTTGTTATACCAGGGACATGCTTGGATCCCCCCATTCTTTTCTACTGTAACTAGCTTTTAGGCTCTTTAGACATCGCGCAAACTCCATATCTACACACACAAATACCATTTTCCTCCGTCTTCTTGCGCCGTCCCTCTTTGCTTCTGCACGTCTCCCTTTCTCTCTCTCACGTGCGTTCTCTTCGTCTCTCTTCAGTTGCTTCTCTCTATTTTCTTGTCGGTCTTCTATCAGTTCGCCCGGACTCGTCTCGCACTGGCGACAGGTACACGCCACTTGGTCCCACACATTTGGTCCCAGGAGCTCAATGCTGAAGCTCTCTCTCTCTCTCGCTTACAGCGCGAAGGTCGCAGTGTCGAACCAGCCGTGCGAGAGCGCGTCCGCGGCGGTGAGGCGCTTGGCCGGGTCGGCTTCGAGGAGTCCCTCGACGAGCTCCTTGGCGCGCGGGCTCACGGTCGTCCACACGCGGTCCGTAAAGTCCGCCTTCTCGTCGATGCACGCGTGCGGCGGATAGAACGGCGCGTAGCCCGTGAGCATTTCATAAATTACAATTCCGACACTCCACATGTCCACGGGCTTGCCGTACGGCTGGTGCTGCAGCAGCTCCGGCGCAATGTACCCGGGTGTGCCCGTGAGCCCCGTGAACGGCACCTTGTGCACATCCCCCGTGAGCTTGTAGAAGCGCACGTCCGGCACTTTCACCGACAGCCCAAAGTCGCAGATCTCCACCTGCAGGTCGCGCACCTTCACGTCCGCGTGCGGGTCCAGCGCCGACGTTGGGCTGCGCTTGAACGTCGGCGAGCTCGAGTCGTTCGAGTCCTGGTTGCTCGGCAGCTTCGGGTCGCTCAGCAAGATGTTCTCCGGCTTGAGGTCGCAGTGGACCACGCCCGAGTCGTGCAGAAAGAACACGGCGCGCACGATCTGCTGCGCGAGCTTGGCGGCCATCGACTCCGGAAGACGGCGCTTGCGCTGCATGAGCTGCTTCATGTTGCCCTTCGTAGCCTTCGCCATCACCAGGTACAGAAAGTCCGTCGTCTCGTACACTTCGTGCAGCCGCACAATGTGTTTGTGGCGCAGGCGCAGGTGGATCTCAATCTCGCGGTCCACCGCGGCTTTCGCGTCCTCGGTGCGCAAGAAGCGCTTGTGGATCTGCTTGATCGCCACCTCCTTGCCGTTCACGCGGCGGATCGCGGGTTTCACGACCGCGTACGAGCCATCGCCGAGCTGATCTTCGCCGCATAGTTCGTACTGGTCCGTCACTGCCTGCTCGTGGATGAAGTACGGCTTTGGGTACAGTCCCGCCTCGTCCTCGCTGTCGCTGCCTGGGTTGATCACGTGCGGGTTCGCATCTCGGGGTGTGCTGCGATGCACCGCCATGATGCGGAGCTCCTCGCCGTCGTTCAGACGGCGCGCCACGAACGGGTTCAACGGGATCCGCGGCGCCGCCTGCGTGTACTCGAGACACGCCTCGTCGTCTGCCTCTCCCGTCCAGTGCACTGTCGGCGGGCCCGTCGCTCGCGTGGGCGACTGCATCGATCGCGAACGCTCGCGGTCCGCCAGCGACGAGCGGTACGCGACTTTCCGGAAAATGCCCTTGCCCGTCGAGATGAATCCCTCGCTGAGCTCCGTGGTGGACACGGACTTGCGCAGCTCCAGCCGCGCCAGACCGTTCACGAACGCCTCGAGCGACGACGAGCCGCCCTCGCTCTCTGTGCTGTTGGACGACGCGCCGGACGACTTGCGCTTCTTGGCCACGGACGAACGGCGCAGTGACTCGAGCTTGGACGGGTCGCCGCTGAGCGAGTGCCGGGTGCTGAGCTCCTCGTCGCTGTTGTTGAGCAGACTGAGCAGGTCGCTCGTGGGTGGCGTGAGCGTGTGCGACTGCGCTCGCGTGCGCGGCGGCGACTTGCACGACACGTCGATGGTGAGCTCCACTTTGCTTGGGTTGCTGCTGCTTGAAGTTGTTGCGTCTGCTGACAAGTTGTTGTTGCTGTGGGTGGAGTTGTTGTTGTTGTTGTTCAGCAAGTTGTTGTTATAGTTGGTGGTGGTGGTGTTGTAGCTGTTGGTGTTTTGCGCGGCGCCACCGTGGAAGAACGACTCGGCGTCCGAGTCGCTGAACCGTCGCGGCCGCGTGAACGGGTCAGCGTTGGTCATGCAGTTCGAGTCGCTGTACATGCGCGAGAGCGACTTGGGCTGATTGAGCAGCATGCCACCGCCCTGGCTCTGGTCCAGGTCCTCCGTGTCGCCAATGTCCACCGCGATGAACGAGTGCATCGAGTCCGTGTCCGACGTGTCCACGTCGTCGTCCGAGTTGCGGAACTGGCTCAGGCGGTGCAGCGGGTCGTAGTAGCCTGGGAGCGAGTGGAACGTACCCGTGAGCGGGTTGTGGCGATACTTCTTGCGCTCTTCCAGCTCCGACATGCCCACGATATCACCGGAGAAGTACACGGCGCCGCGGTTGCCGGCACTGCAATTATCAGGCAAACAAGCAAGCAAACAAAGCGAGAGGTCAGTTGCGCGCATTTTAAACAAATCAAACACAACAAGCGCGAAGCAAGCGAAACAAACCTTGGCGCATGGTGGAACGTGCCCACGAACGGGTTGTAGGGTGGCAGGCGCGCGAACACGTTGCGTGACAACAGCACTGCGCAATCGACCTCGACCATCGGGCTGCTCTCTCTGGCTTGTGCTGTTGTTGTTGTTGTGGGCAGGCGCAAGTGAAACAAGAAGCAAACTGGCGCGCGCGATCGACAGACTTGCTTGCTTGTTTCCTGGCTCGCTGATTTATAGGTTGTTGGGCAAAAAATCCAACAACTCTTGCTCGCTTGCTGCTTGTCTTTTTCGCTTGTTTCTTCTGGTGTATGCGACGAACCAGACAGACCGTTTCTTCCTTCTTTTCCCCCTTGTAAAAAACGCCGCCGCCGACTCTGCCAGGGAGAGAGCAAGTCTTGCTTGTTGCTGACTTGCGGGCTTGCTTGGTTGTTGTTGCTGTTGGGGCTTGCTTCTCTCGTCGCGGGCGGGCAGAGATGTTGGCGTGGGGGAGCGCGAGTATACGAATATCAACAGCCCGAGAGAGAGAGCGCAAGGCAAGAAGCAAACAACAACAACAACAAGCCCAGCAAGCTCTTGCTGTGACGTGCAGGCGGCTTTCACAGAGAAAGCATGGAGAAAAGAAACGAGTCCTTTCGTCTAAACATTTTGCTTGACCCACGGGTTGGACCCATGAGACACAAATGTATGAGAAGTGCCTGTTCCAGAGAAACGGGCTGGGGAAACGAACCCATCTGACCCGTCTGACCCGCGTTGGGAGCAAAAAAGGGCCACCCAAGAGTACCGTATTTGTAGGTGGTACGCACGATCCCCTACCCTACCCGCACGTCCTCATTGCACCCCCAGCCCTCACAACCCGATGGTTTTTGCTGCTGCCCGAAAACGAAAACGGCCAAACCGGGCAACAACTTCCAAAGTTGCTCACCTCACTCGCATTTGGAACTACTAGAAGCAAACAGCAGCTGTTTGCAGAAGGCGGACAAACACGCCTGGGCCTCGCTCAGCAAAGCACGTTTGCTGCTGCTCGAGATGGATTCTCGCCGCTTTCACTTCTCACATCCAAGCTTCCACCCCAAAGCAGTCGGCTTCCTCTTTGAGAAGCTGCCAAACTTGTATTACCACAACCGTCACGAACGGGACAACTGGCTTGGATAGCCTGAACCCTCAAAACGACCGACCGACGTACGTGAGAGAGAGAGAGAGATTCGAGCCATCATCTGAATGGATTCAACAGCAACAACAACATGAAGAAACGTGGGAAACTGTTTTCAAAACAGTTCACCGGAAACTTGGTCGTTGTTCGCCGAGTATTGATAGATACAGTGCTAGATCAGACCATTCCTACCGTACTTACTGGTAATTACCGAAGCTGGCAAAAAAAAAAAAGTTCACGGATTCAAGTTTTATTACAGATCTACAACTATTGCCAAATTCATGTTGCTCTCTTTGTCGCTACATGTGTATGCCACATGTATTATATATGCTAAAAGGACTACTGTTCACAAATTATTAGTGAGGAAGTTTATCCGTCGCAGGGTTTGCCATTTCATCAGGTCTACCTTACATTCTTGTGTGCCGTGCTCCACATCTGTCGTTGTAAAGAAACATTGACACACTGTGTGTAGCCCGTTTATTTATAGTTTGAGGTTCTCTCCATTTCGAGCTCTATTTTTAGCACGTATTTTGTTCCTGTTTGTTTTGGCTCGAATTTTCAATTGAACAACATACCGGACAAAAACCGGGTTGTTTAATAGCCTACCCCTACCAAATCGAAGCAGTGATCAGGTGGTTTTTGAATTATCTCGTTTTTTGTATAGTTTTCCCTGTTGAAGTACCAATGAAAAACATCGTTCCGAAAGTCTGTTTGGACCTCCAGTCAGCAAAACAAAAGTTGTTTTCCCAGTTGTTGGGAAATTGAGATTGGCTGGGACAGACAAAGCCGGTTGTACGTTGCACTGAACTTCAAGTGCGTTGTGTCATGAAAAACATGAGAAATGCCATTTTTACGACTTGACACACGAAGGCATACATGGGTCCGCAAAGGAGTGGAGGGCAGCGAGTCTGCTTGGATTTGCTGTTTGGGTCGCAAATTTGCTTTTAGATCACACTCTTTTGAACTTTTTTGAGTGATCCTTAAAAATGCTTTCTGTGTGGTTTTTGACGAAGTTGCTCCTCTTGAGATCCAGATGGGCGAGAATCGACCGAAAAAAGAGACGAGCGCAATCGAACGAAGAACCCCCTGGAGGCCGCTGATTGGCTCGGCCGCATCGATCGCTCAATACGTATCGGCGATTGGCTGCATCGATGGCTGGGCCGTTTTTGAGACGAAAAACAGGAAAGCATCCGCAATTTGAGCGTGGCGTGATTGGGTGGTGGGCGAGCCTCGTGATGACGCTCGCGTGTCAGGATCCCAGATTGGCCCCGATCTTTCGTTCTCATTGGTGGGTTCAAGTGTCGACGTGGTGAGTGTGATTTTGAGTTAGCCATGTGGATCACATGGGTTGGGGATGGAGGGCCGCAAATGCAAACTGAAAGCAATGGCAACATTTACGAACATAGAGTGAGATCTCTCTTGCGAATGGCTCCATATTTGTTGCATAACATCGCAAAATTTATGGGGATTAGCGTCTTTCCTTTTAACGCTATTGACATGTGTGCGATCTTGAAAGAGTGTACAAAATGTTCTTGTTCTCTGTGACGACATGACTGCCCTTGGTCCATTTTGGCTCCTTTAGCAGATGTCGAGCCAAGATCTCCTGAGCCAACTAAGTTCTCACCCGTCCTCGCACATTGAAGAGGACGAAGGAGGAGACAACATCCCGCTCGCTTAGGTCCCTCGATGATGAAACATCAAAGGCAGAGCACCGGTTCAAGTACGATGCGTACAGTGCAAGAATGGCTGATTTTATGCATCGTTTGAGAGAACAAAAAATATTATCAGAATATTTTCAGCTAAAACCTCAGGTTCAGTCCCGCTCAGTCGGTTACGGCACCCCTTTTTTGCAACTTTCGGGAAGATTTTCTCAGCAACTCCTGTGTATTGTTGGATGAAACTGCGCCATTTAACCATGGACAAGTCCATGTCAATTCTCACCTATTTTTTAGCAAGTCAATTCCGTCACAAATTGTGCTCCACATTATTTAAAAATTCAAGTGTACCGCCCTAAATTTTTTCCATTCTCAGTATGCTTTGATGTGAGTCACATTAAATGAGGGCAACCCAGGACTTCAAACCCAAGCACCATTCTGATTCTCCATCAGTCAGAACGACGATGGAGAAAAATGAAAGAAGTGTAGTCCATCCTGTGCGGGACGAAGCATGCATTGATGAGACCCAGAAGCACGCGGTGAAGACGCACGAGACGTCCGCCGACGTCCGTGGATGGTGCTTTCTCTGCCGCAGCCAGCCCGCGATGAGCTCCGACGAGCGTGACGCTCTGGCGCGAGCGCTGCGCCTCAAGCCACTGGTGTCGCTGCCGGAGATGGTGTTTGCGGGTAACCGCATGGTGCTGCAGCACGCGGCGTCGGGGCTGAGCATCCAGTTCAAAGCCGCGGCCGCGCTGCGCATGTGGGCTACACAGGTTCAAAGGTACGTGCCCTTTGTTTGAGCTGCGGGTTGTTATTGATGTACTATTATTATTGACTGACGCAGCTCTGTTCATTTCGTGCACATGGTGTATGTATGTTTGCCTTTCGCAGCTTGAATCCAGACCAGGCAGCGTTTGACTTCACCTACAGGTGCGCCAATTGCACTGTGCCTATTAAACAGGGTGTGTGAGCGCCAGGTTCTAAGTAGTGGGGCTGTTGATCTGGCGTATCTCTACAGAACCGACTACAGTGGCTCTGTGGGAAAGCGCTCGTCTTCAGATGGCGAGATTCGCTACGTAAGAACTCTACTGCCTGCTATCGCAAAGTCTCAGCACGCTAACAGTTGTTTCCTCAATGACTGCAAACTACAGATTCCGGTCATGGGCGAGACAACAGCAGAGAAGCTGCCGCTGGAGAAACTCATGCAGCAAGTGCAAATTCGCTACTACGACCGAGTCATCTTGTTTGAAGGTAACGTAAGGTCTTTCCAACCTATTTTTCCGAGCTTGTTCAAATTTCTCTTTCTTTCTCTGTGTATGTCTGTAGATGATGTGAGAGATCTCGGGGAAATCTACCTGGAAGTGAAAGTTGTACGTGCTGTCGTTTCTTCATCGCGTCCGAGCTCATATCTTCAAGTTTGACCTGGTTCTCATTGTGATTGTACTCAATCAATCACGCTGCAGAGAGTCATGGACTTTGGATTCCTACTGCTCTGTCGATACTACTGTCGACTGGACGAAAAAGTACGGATTCCTTTCGGAGCTTGCGATGTTGTTGAAAACTGCGATGAGGTTGTCTTACAGAGTTGATTCGTTTTCGTGTGGACTTCAAATCAGTTCGTCAAGCTTGTCGACACGCGCTATTACCACGAGTTCGGGGTTTCGTTCATATGGCGAGACCACGAAGTGCGCGAGGCGACGATCCCAGCGCTTCTCAGAGTAACGTGCTCCATCTTTCAACAATGGGTGCTTCCGAAAGCAAGCTGCTTGAAACTGACACGAAGATTGTTGTGTCCCCCACTCGTGATGCGTTTCTGAATGCAGCTCATGTACCCGTCCGTCTCGCGCGGCGCTTCCCCGTCGGACGACGATAGCAACAACCAACAGCACAGTCGGCATCTCGATTTCTCAGCCGACGCAGTGTACCAAGCGCTCCAGCCGAGTTCGTCAGTCACCGAGAAGATTTCGCTCTCCATTGGCGCCGCCGAGAAGATCCAAACGACTGAGTGAGTGGAAATCTCCCATGCTTATGCTTGTAGAGTCGACCGGTCCACCTTTGATTGCCACACAATAACCGTGCAAGAAAGCGCTCGCATTCGGTCCTGTGACGTGTGAACATTTTGGCTCCAAGATCAAGTCGTGGTCAATTTCTCGGCGACTTAAAAAAGTGAAAGTTGAGATAGCATAAACCACCACAGCGGTAAATAAACCGTTGTCCTTTGCAAACTTTTTTACGTCGAGTCTTGGGGCGCGAAGGTGTCGCGCACGTCGATACCGAACACACGAACAAGGTCTTGCTTACCGTGCAAAACAGATTGTTTATTATCCTTTAGGCAGGCAACATGCACACATGCATGAAGGCTAATAAACAACAGAGCCAAACCAAATGAGTGGCTCTCAGCTCCTTTGAGCTAGTACCCCATGGGGCAATATACAATCACATGAATCTCATGATGGGCATCGACGAAGGTACCGTCATCTGGTACTTCTACCAGGAATGGCACCTCGTTCTGTCACGGGGTCTCACCCCGTTACATGTACCTAGGCGAAGGTATTGCCTAGGTACATCCATAGTTTCCCCTCTTTTCTTCTCCTTGCCTCTCTCGTGTTGCCTCATACCAGGTCGGTAGATAGGACCCTCCATTGGCCTGGTCTTTGTGAGGCCATGATCTCAATTACCATGTCACCAGACATATTTCTCCGAGTCCTCCTGGCCGTATTGTCAAACCTGCCATCTATCACACACAACAATCTCCAGTTCCAACATCTCGTCGCAATGTCCAAGTCACGAAGGAAGCAAGGCCCATACTTCAAGGCAGATCTTGTGTTGAAGGAACGAGGAGCAATGATGGACCATAACTGATGGTAATTGTTGACAACTCGCAGTTAACGGATGTGGCTCGACTCCTGCTGCGTTTTCCGATTTCCAACCTTGTGAGCCACGTCGACAAGGTGCAGGAACAGTTTCGTCGTCGAGCCGCCAGAGTCGCTGCCGCAGAAGCCTCCCAAGCCCAAACCGCTGCAGCTGTTGCAGCTTCAGCGGCTTCAGAGACACCAGTCGGCCCAACTCCGCAGATGCCTCCAACCCCCCAAGCCAGTCCGACACCTTCAACCCCACCATCCATTCCGATCCCTGCTGACGACTCTGACCCTCCCAACCTGTCCGAATCCGGAAACTCCGCCTTTGCTGCGGGCGATACCAGCAGCAGCTCTACGAAAGACCCCTGGTCCAGAGACTCCTTTGCCACAGGCGAGTGCAGCTCATGCGGCTACACGAAATACGTCAGCAACTCTGACCGCACGACCAAAGAAGAGATCCCGGGTTGCGGGCGAGTGGGGACACCGCTGGCAACACCAGTGGTACCACGATCTTAAGCAGCAAACGTTGTTCCGCTGTCAGGATCTCCGGTTGCTCTGGATGTACGCGCGCGCGCTCCGATGATGCCTGGGCAAACCCGGAGCATGGGGCGTCAGGCACGAGGAAGGCTGGCCGCCACCAAACCGGACAGACCGACAAGAGAAGACGTGATTTTCTGGGGCAAGTCTCTTGTGGAGAACCGCACTTCTTCTGCTCGTATTTGCAAGGAGACCCATGGTGTTCTGGTCTTGATACATTGGTGATGTACTGTTTCCTGTGACGTGTGAACATTTTAGATCCATGCGATTGAATTTAGCCAATCAGAAGGCTCCATTTGGTGGTGTCAGGTTCTGATTAGGCAATCTGCATCGGTACCCCCAAAACCAAACTGAGTATCGAAATGGACGGATGAATGAATAATGAATGGGCGGCAACAAGTATCGCTGCGTGCAACGGGCGCTCTCTCCATGCATGTCATTCCAGATTTCAACGTCTACAACCCACTTGATCAGCTCTCCCTCCGCGATGGCTGAATTCCGTCACCCAGTGCTTGCTGTCTCGCACGGCCCCGGTCCCATGTGGCTGCTCAAGCACGGCGCGCAGAACCGCACCAGCGAGCCGTCCAAGAACGTCGCGGGCATCTGGAAGAAGCTCTACCCGAAAAGCTCCCCGAAGCCCAAGCGCATCTTGGTCATCTCTGCGCACTGGGAGTCGTACCGGACTGAGCAGCACGAGATCTCGCGCGCTCGCGCGCCGGGCATGATCTACGACTACGGCGGCTTCCCGCAAGAGTCGTACGAGTTCGTCTACGGTGCCAAGGGCGACACCGAATTCGCCGACGAGCTCCACGGGTTGCTCAAGCAGCACAAGATCAAGTCAACCCTCGTGGAGCGCGGCTACGACCACGGCACGTTCGTGCCGATGATGCTCATCCGTCCGCAAGCCGACATCCCGATCGTCACGCTCTCGATCAACTCCAAGCTCAACACAAAGGCTCACTTTGCGCTCGGCCGTGCGCTCGCACCGCTGCGGGAGCAAGGGACGCTGATCATCTGCTCGGGCCAGGCGACTCACGGTCGACGCGGCGATGGCGGCGGTTATGACGTCGTGCCGTACGCGCTTGAGTTCCAGGAATGGCTCGACAACGTGTTCGCGGCGGACTCGGGGCTGAGCTACGTGCAGCGCCAGGAGGAGCTACTTAAGTGGGAGCGCGTGCCGTCGGCGGCGGAGGCGCACCCGCGCACCGAGCACTTCATCCCGTTCATCGTCGGTGCGGCGGCGGGCATGGACAAGGACGCGCCAGCAGCCGACAAGCTCTTCGGCGGCTGGGGCGGCAACCACTTGTCCTACGCCACGTACGCCTGGGGGATCGACCGCCAGGAGCAGCAGCAGCAGCAGGCCTAGCTTTGATATCCTTCCATGTTGATAACAGTTGAGTCTCAATATCCACGCACTTTAGAAACAGCTGGCGTTGAGGCTTGTTCCTGTGGTGTTGTTCTGTTCTCTGTGGGGGTTTCATGATCTGGGGGGCTGACCTGGTGGATACTTTTGAATTTTTGAAGAGATATAAATAGCGCACTTCTCCATCGCCTGATGAAGAGCTCGTGTGTGTTGGTTTCGTCACTATCAATTGGATCAGCTGAGCTTGTGCGGCTTTGTGCCAAATGGAAGAGTGAGCAGTCGCTCAGCGGGCGGTTGCGAAACGAACCATCTGATTGAAAAAAGAGAAACGACCCGCGTGTTGAACCGATAGAAAGAGGGTATTGATTTATACAGGCTATGTTGATGGATTTTGTATTGGAAAGTGAAACGGATCGGATCATATTCAGCCAATATATCTATTTTCGCAGTTAGTGCCAGTGTGAACCCATGAGCCGCCTGATCCCTTCATATGTTATCTTCCTTTCACAATCCATATCTGTGTATAACAATGTCAGTGATTTTACTATTCCACTCCACCTGTATAATTTTATGCAAAGTGATAAATTATATCTCAGTTTTGCAATAGGGAAACTGGGCACCACATTTTGTGCGTGGGTGAGCTTCGCTTTTTCGTTCCGCCTTGAGCTTTTGAGCCTCCTCATTCGGCAAATTCACGAAAGAAAGCAATAACAACAGTTAGAAAGAAGAAGATGGTGTTCCGCAGAGGAGTTGCTCTCTTGTGTATCGCGGCGGCGGTGGCGCTCGCGGACGTGGGTGGTGTGGTCGAGGCCAAGGACGTGGCGGCGCACACGCACCACCACAAGGAGCACCAGCACGTCGAGGTGAAGGCGGCGGAGGAGACCAAGATTGACTACCCGAACGGGTCGGTGCTCATCTCGACCAAGGACGACAAGGCCAAGAAGGACAGCGGTAAGGCCAAGAAGGAGTCAACCAAGAAGGTCGAGGAGAAGAAGGAGACTGTCGGTAAGAACGGCGAGATCACGCGCACGTACGCGCACGGCTCGGTGCGCATCTTCAAGAAGGACACGTCGACCGCGTCGGTTGCCAAGCACAAGAAGGACGCCGAGGACAAGCACCTCCACAAGGCTGAAGTCGTCACGGAAGTGCACGCGTCGACGCACCACCACAAGCACAAGCACGCCGGCAAGGGTGAGAAGGGCGGTCATGAGGTTTCCAAGGACTTTGAGCTCAAGGAAGGCGAGAACAAGTTCAAGATTGAAGGCATCCCAGTCAACGTCATGGTCCGCCACGGCAAAGTGGACGTGAGTGTGAACGGCCAGCACGTGAAGGCTGGTGGCGACATCACCGTGGAAGCGCCCGCTGCTCACAAGAAAGAGAAGAAGAAGGACATTGACGAGAAGAAGAAGAACGTCGACCACAAGAAGGCGGACGACCACCACAAGAAGAAGAAGGGTGCCGAGAAGAAGAAGGACGCCCCAAAGAAGGAAGCCACTGCCGTCAAGACGGACGACAAGAAGCAGATTGCCGACAACAAGGCGAAGGAAGTGGACGCGGTCAAGGCTGTTGACGCCAAGGCCGACCGTGTGACGGAGCTCGCGACCAAGTTGTCGAAGAACGACCACGGCTTCTTCTCCACCGAGACAGCTCCGATCGTGTTCATCTGCGGCATCATCGGCGCGCTCGCGGCGGTGGTCGGCATTGCCGCAGTTGCTGTCGCGCGCGCTCGTGACAGCTCGGTCGACGGCGACAGTAACTTGCAGTCGGTGCTTGCGGACTCGAACGACCTTGACGTGGAAGCTGGTGTGCAGGTGGATGCGCCAGCGGATGAGGCGGACTCGCTCGAGGACTCGGACTCGGACAACGACGAAGAAGACGCGGGCGAGGGCACCTTTGTGAACAACGAGCACGCGACCGTCTCCGTGTAAATGGAGCGGGAGCGTGAGCAACGGAGCTCTTGGGGGGATCTATCAAATCTCTCTCCAGAAACGTCGGTCCGTCGGTCGTTGGTGGTGGGTGAGAAACCGTTTTCTCTCCATTTTTAATTTTCTTCATTTATTGCTCGTAGTAATTTGATTCCGAACACCTTTCTTTACAAAAACCAAACACGAAATGAAAAACAAAATGAATCATGCATGACATGGCGTTTGGTGATTTGTGATCACCTACAGGCGTATAGGATGTGAGGCATATTGCTCCAGCGCTGTTGGTGGCGTGTATGGAAATTGTCATTTTTGCTGCCGTTGTTGTATTTGTCGAATCTCCCATTTTCAATTTTCATTCTCGTGCCCACGCGTCTGTCACTTGTACGATTCGACGGCAGCAGCCGTTTCTTTTTTCAGATAAACCTCTATAAATTGATTCGGAACGTTACAGTACCAGTTACGGGATGCTTCAATTGCTTTCGTTGATGGATTCTACGACCTGATCTTCGTATTTTTAGTATGTCATGTGCGTTAGTCATCGATTGAAATTTAATACCCTCTACAACAGATCGTCAAACTGATATCTGTTTAGACGGGTGCATCGCCCCCCAAGAAAGCGAATGCATCTCTTTTACAAAGCGACATACGCATTCACTTCAGTTGCGCACAGCAACAAGCAGCCGACGCCCGCGCCTTCAATTCGCCACTTGGCAGCAGCGCCTTCAAGCAGCAGCCGCAGCTTCGCATTCCCTCACTCGACAGGAATAGATCCGTCGCCGCTGCCATCGCCGTCTTCCCCTCACGCTCGCCCCCAGATAGATAGACCAGACCACCCGCCGCTCAAGCCACTCAATCGCTGAGAGAGAGAGAACGAAGACAGCAAGATGGACCTGTGGATGATCGGCGTGGCGCTGTCGCTGACCGCGACACTCTTCGGTACGCTCGGCAAGGTCTTCCTCAAGCTCGCGCACTCGTCCACGCAGGGCTACTCGGTGCAGATCGCCGCCACGGTCTGCGTGTTCGTGCTCAACCCGGTCTTCGACGCGCTCTCGTACGCGTACGCGGCTCAGGTGAGCGTTTAAGTGTGTGGTTCATCTCTATTGCGTCGCTGTGACGTTCGGTACTTACCACTACTGTGTTTTATCGTTTGCTACGTGACAGTCGATCTTGGCGCCCATGGCGGGCTTCAGCGTCGTGTGGAACATCATCCTCTCGCCGTACATCCTCAAGGAGAAGCTCTCGACGCACGATCTCAAGGGCACCGCTGTGATTCTCGTCGGCTGCATGATGGTGGGACTCTCGGGCAGCCACGTGACCCCAAAGCATGAAAGCGCTGAGATCTTTGCGCTGTTCAAGGGCCGCGTGTTCATCTGGTACGCGATTGCGGCGTCCATCGGCGCGCTTGCGGTAAGAACATGCGAGGGATAGATTTGTTCCGTTTGATGTGCGGCTTGAAGTTGTTATTTGTTGTGCGTTTGTGTGGGCTGCTAACGTTGCGTTGTGTATTTTACGATGATCGACAGCTCGTGTGGACCATTTGCAATGCGCCGCGACAGAGCGGATGGCGTCGCTTTGCGTACGGAGCGCTCTCGGGGCTCATCGGCGGCAACCTCTTCTTTCTGAAGGTATTGAATTGCGCATAGACCCTTTGGGTAGCTGGTGTTATTGAATTAGCATAGTACTAAATATGTTGATTTCGATTTCCATCATGTAGGCATCTGTGGAGCTCCTGACAGAAGGCGGCGCAGTCTGGAGCGACGTAGAGACATATTTGATCATCGCGGCGGCGCTTTCGTCTGCTGGTGGTGGTATTTACGTGTTGGACCTCGGGTTGCGGGAGTACGACGCGCTCTACCTCGTGGCGATCTACCAGGCGTTCTTGATCCTCATCGGCTCGGTCTCGGGCGTGATCTTCTTCCATGAGAACGCCGGCATGAACTCGTGGTGGCAGTCGTGTCTGTACCCACTGAGCATCGTCACGACGGTCGCGGGCGTGATCATCCTGTCGGACAAGCAGACCGACGCGACGAGCGGCGACAGCGAGAAGACTGCGGACGCCAACTCGACCGACGAAGAGGACAGTCCGCTTATCATGTCTGGGAAGGCGGTCAACCACGGCGCCATCAACTCCGTCGTCTAGACCGCTACTTCGCCTGTTCAAAGAGATATCAGCACCATAGAGGCAAGCCAAGCCCCCCAAGACTGCACTACTCGGCAGGCTTCTGGGCGGCGGCATACTTATAATGTACTTACAAACTTCAATCCAACCATTTTAAACAAACGCGAACAAGAAATGCAATTCCGATATGAAGAATCCAATGTATGATCAATCAGTGAGTGATGGCTGGCTGTTTGAAGACTGACTATTAGCTGGTTGGTCCATATCATCGAGCGTTTAACCACAGCAGCCGTCCGACTTGGCAGTGGGGTCCGATGGGAAGTACATGCCGGCATCCTTGAGCTTTCGGTTGATGAAGAAGATCGCGCCGCCAATGACCGCGACGAACGTCACGACAAAGCCGATGATCACTTGCAGCGTCTGCTGGTACTCCTCCTCCTTCTTAAGCGCCTCGGCGGCCTCGCGTTGCGCGCGCGTGAGTTTCTTCTTCTTGGTCTTCTTCGGCTTTGTGGCCTTCTTCTGCTTGGAGCTCTTCGTCTCGTCCTTCTTGTCGTCGCTCTCGGCGCTGTTCTTCTTGGCCAAGAAGCGCTGGATCTTGCTCGCCACTTCGGCGCGGCAGCGATCCGAGACCTTGGTCGGGTCCGTCGGGTTCTCCTGCACCTGCTTGATGCACTTGTTCGAGACCTTCATCATGATGGTCGCGAACTCCTCTTCCGTGAGCGGCGGCAGCTGCGGCGCCGAGTCGCCCTTGGCGTCCACAGTCTCTTCGCGGATCTCAAGGTCATCGTCGGCAGGCGCGCTCTCGGCCGTGATGTGCTGCAGCGCGAGCGCCAGCACCAGGCAGAGCGCCAGCAGCGACAAGAGGGAGCGGCGCATGGCGGAGAGGGAGTACAGTAGATGGGCTGCGAAGGTGGTTGCTTGTGTCCAGACGCGAGCTATTGGCGAGTGACGCGTGGGGATCCGAATGCAGCAGCTCTTGGTGAGAGAGTGACAGGTGGCACCCGATTTTGGTTCTGCGATTTGATATCCAGTAGACTCGCTCTCTCACAAAGTCCGCGAAAGGACAATTCAGACTTTAAAGAAGAGCAGCTGTACGAATCAAACGTTGGTTATTTTGATGAGTCGTTCTGTTGGTTATTTCGAAGGTGTTATTTTGGGTCAACCCAGCGTAAAAATACCTTTCTGACGCAGAAAGCAAAGAAAACACGAAGGAAGCGGCGTTCAAGCACCAGGGTCTCTCTCTATCCGTCTGTGCGTGGACCCCCCAGCTCTCTCCATACACACCAGCTCCCAGACCACCTCCCTCACATACAAGAAAAGCAGCAAAGTGGCGTCCGTCAACACCTCGTCCTCTTCATTCGACAGAATGACGTCCATCTTCGACGGTTACGACGAAGAGTACCGCGCGCTCACGAGCGACATCTCCAAGAAGATCAGCGAGGTGGCATCCTATGAAGACCAGCAAGGTACGTGCGCGTATGCGCTTGCTTGTCGTTGTTGTGATGCGCTTTGTATAGTAACGGTGCTGATCGCTTCTTATTGCCTTGTGGCTGTGATTGAACCGTCATGCAGAAAAGAAGAAGGCGAGCATCCTGCACATTGGCGACCTGCTCACGCAAGCGAGTCAGCTGGTAAGCGCCGCTTTAACACTACGGAGCGCATGCCTTCAAGCGAAATTCTAACAGCGTCTTCATGCGACACTACGTATACAGGTCCAGCAGATGGAGCTGGAAGTGCGGAGTCTCGACGCGGCAACGCGCCGTGAGCTCTCCAAGAAGGTCGACCAGTACAAGAAGAGCCTCGCGTCGTTAAAGTCGGACCACACGACAATCCGCGAGAAGGAGGAGCGCGAGGGGCTGTTCGGTGACCGCGACGACCTGGCGGTATGTACTCTTTACTCATATGTGTGTGTGATCAAACAAGCTTGGGTTCAATTGGCTGATGTGTGTTTGCTGTTGTTCTTGGTAGAAATCGTCGGTGGATCAGCGCAACCGCATGAAAGCAGCAACAGACAAGTACGTGGCATTTTGTGTCCGTGTTGGTGTTTAAAATGGTCGATAGAGAGTTTGTTGGCTGACTCTGACTGATTGGCTGCTTGTTAAAACAGAATGAAAGGTACGACCGACAAGATCGATGCCGCGAGACGGACTGTAGCCGAGACCGAAGAAGTTGGTACGTATCATGAATCAGCCCATTAACAACTAATATGGTCATCACTTCATGAACAGTCTGCTAACCTCGCATGTCTTCATATTGCAACAGCCCTGGCGATCACAGACGAGCTGGGCCGTAACCGCGATAAGATCAAGGCGACGCAGTCCAAGGTGAAGGGCGTGAACGACCTGGCACGCCGAGGTGGCAATATCGTGAGCCGCATGTCAGCGCGCGACAAGCGACAGCGAACAGCGCTCATCGCGGCCGCGGGCTTCATCGTGTTTGCGATCCTCTTGCTGATCTACTTTGGCCTTTTCAAGAAGTAAGAAGGTTAGCTGATTTTGTCTCCCAGGAGAAGAAATCAAATCAAGCCAAAAATGCATGCAATTCCCCATTTGGTTTTGATTTTGGGTGTACTCTCTTGCAGGGTTGATCATATTTCCATGTCCATGGAGAGAGAACCCAGAAGCTCAGCGGCGGGGAATGAGAAAACTAGCAGCAGCACCAACCAGAAAACTCATTTATGTATTGCCGCATCTGATCAACATTTCGCAGTGCGCCTTGGCTGACACGTCGGAGGATTGATTACAAGATGCTGAGAGATTTCAGAGCGTACCACACTTACACTGCGAATCGTTCGTTCTGCTCGTGCTTGATCGTCGTTTCCTCATTTGTAGGCACTGGGTTCGGCTGGCGAAGGGACGAGAGCTCGGGCTTATTCGCTGAACCGCTGCTGCTCTTCGCCTTCTTGATTTTCGCGGCTGCCTCTGCCTGCAGTTGGCGACGCTTCAGGATCATGATTGGTGCGTAGCCGTTGTTCAGGCGTCGTCTGTGGTGGAAAAGTAGACCGATTGAGAGCACCGCTGAGCCGAGCACAACGAAGATGCCGAGCGGAGAGCGTGTAAACGTCTTGTCCTGCTGGGAGTTGGTGGCGGGCTCGAGTGCCACGTTGGGCGAATCAAAGATGCCGATCGCCAGGTTCGATCCATAGAACTTGCCCTTCTTGTACTGCTCAACGATCTTGGACCGCTCGCTCTCTAAAGATGCACAAAGTAGCCACGGATTAATGAAACCTCACTTCAGAAGATTGAGCAAGTAGACTCGTTGCTTACCTGTGAGCGAGTGGTGCTTGTAGCCGTCGAGTTTCCAGCTCTTCTCCGGGTCGAACGTCACGAGGATGCTGTAGATCTCAACCTTGGACATGTCGAACGTGCAGCTACAAATGCACACGCAATATTTAGTCATCAGTCTATGTCCAAACACAACTTAGCAGCTGCCGGGAAGCGCCAACTCACCTCTTCTCAATCACAGTGTTGGATTCTTTCGGCGCTTCGACGCACTCGTCGATTGGTGCAAGCTGTACAAGCATCGCGATGAGCGTGTCATCCGTGCCGTTAACGATGGACTCGCTCGCAGAGATCACGCTCACGGGGTTTAGGCGCTGCTGCTCTGCAGTCGTGTGCAGCTGCTTGTTGAGCTTGCTCACGCCGATCTCGCAGGCGTTGAACAGCTTCATGCACGTTGGGGTGCTCTGCAACTGGCTGATTTCGATACCCAGGCACTCGTTGAGCTCCGCAGCAGCGAACGTGGCGACCAGCGCCGCCATTACGAAGACTAGCAGCGCTCTCATTTGTGCTCAATTGTCGCTGTGGAAGTGCTGACTGATGAGCTTGACGCGCTTGGAAGGAGGGCTGTTTATTTGTGAGGCTCTCTCTGCAATCCGTCTCCTGTCTTGGTCTTTTGCATGCAGCTGGAGCCTGAAGGGTCGCGATCTTTCCAGAGTCGTTCTTCCGGGCGCCATCCATTTCCTCGACAATATGGAAAAATGGATCTAATCGATCTTCTGATACTGCGCGTCAAACAGTTGGCGCTGCTGGTCATATATGAACCTGAACGCGTGCTTGAACACCACGAAGACGACGCCAAGTGTGAGCATGCAGATGATCGGGATCGAGACGAGCACCAGCCCAGCCACACACACGAAGACGGCGCGGCGAACGAATACCAGTGGCGTTGCTTCTTCGCGAATGGGGTGACACAGTGCTCGCGTCTCGCCGTTGCCTTCACCACTTTCAAAGTAGTAATGAGATGAGAAAGTGTACTCTAACTTGGCATTGCCATCCACGTCCACGACTCGAGCGGTTGCCGTGGGCTCAGGGTGTGCTTCCCAGTTGAATTGGAGCTCGCCAAAGTTGAGACCACCGAAGTACTGCTGGTGATGCGGTCGGAACTCCCACGGGAGGATGAAGTTCGCGATGCGGAAGATCAGTTGTGGGAGCGAGCCCAGGAGTTTGCTGCGGGTTGCGCCCTGTTGACATGTGGTAGGTGACGTTATGTTGGACGCCAAAAGATCCAAACCAAGCACATCAAAAAGATAGCAAACGTACAACGCTGTGCGTCAAGCCCGAGCTCGTCACCTCTGTGATGAGATTCCTGTATTCGTCGCATTGAATCTCGTTGATCTCGGCGAAATGAACATCTCCGCTAAGAAACAACGCATTGTTAGACCCGCTACGAGCAACCATTTCACATTTGATCAAGAAAAGATACGTCTTCACATTACCTCAGCAGGATCACTCCTCTCGCATTTGAACGCAGTAGCGTGTCGAGTAATCGCTCCCTCTGCTTTGGGAACCTGTGCCAGTTCTCCCCCCCAAAGAAGCGATCCGTGGGTAACACTTGGATGCCTGACACAATCACGTTGAACGCAGCAGTGGAAGTCGCGACTTCACGCTCAAACCACTCCCACTGCACTTCTCCGAGAAAGTCTGCGTCGTCTTGCGCATCTTGGTACGGATCTTTGTTGTGGCTGCATATTTGGAAATGATCAGTCTTTAGCTCTTTGAAATAGAAGACCTATTAAAACAAGAGTCTGCATCGGCACTCACCGGACATCCAGCAGAATGAACTTGACTGTGCGCTCGCCGCTGCCAATGGCGTACGATGTGTACACGCCCTGTTGGTTCCACATATACCACGTCAGTCAGGTACAACATATTGTTGGCACTGATGTGAAAGACATGATGCTAATACCTCCTGCTGTCTTCTTGGTGACTGCTGAGGCTCGCCCATGAAGTCCAGAAACAGCGTTTGGCTCTGTTCGCGGTACGAATACGTCCTGTCGCCGTCATTCCGCCCTGTCGATAGACAACATAAGCTCACACCCAGTTAGCACACGAACGAAACCTACAAGAACCATGTATGAAATCTCGATGCTCTACCAAAATCGTGGTCGTCCCAGATGCCGATCACCGGAACTTGGCTCTGGAGCTGCGCGTACCCAGCAATCGCTTGCTGTAATCTGAGCAAGACACAGAAACGGTAAGCGCCCTCAACACACACCCGTTCAGTCTACAACTCAGCGTTATCGTATTTGCTTGTTGCTTACGCGTATTTCTCGTGGAGCATCTCGGGCGGCGCTTCTCGGAAGAACTGGAACGGCGGGACGTACGACTTGAGCTCCCACATCTCCTTGTAATCGCCATAGATCTGCATTCAAGCCCCGACACATATACCGCAGCTGTTATGAGGATTTTTGTTGAGATAGCTTAGTGACGTTGTGTAGCATTTATTGCGCACCACATCGCCCATCCAGAGCCACAGTTGCGGCTTCCTGTCGAGGATCGTGTGCCACATGGGCTGCGCCTTGGACTGGTCGTTGCAGGAGCCGAACGCCACGCGCTCCAGCGGCATCTGAATAGACCTAACACTGGCAACAGCTGTATCGCCCAGCGCAACCACGTCGCCTATCGCAATAGCGCATACAGCAGCCATGGTGCTGAAGAAGAGGCTCATCATCTTGCTCGCGTTACTCTCGTTGTGATCTTCTCATAATGATGAACCCTTTCAGATCGCCATGTCCGCAAAATGCTGTTACAACCTCTGAATTTTTACCAATCAAAAAACTTAATAGTTATTTTCATCCAATCATAGCACGCCAACGGCGACTGACACCGTGGCATTTGGAGTTGTCTCCATTCCATTTCCCGATTGTCTGGCTGGTGGAAGTAAAGCGAAGGATAAGAATGCGGGTCGCGACGTTCCCGCCGAGCAAGCCGCTGCGCAAGCAGGGCGACGTGATCGCTATGGGCATCGAGGGCAGCGCCAACAAGCTCGCCGTGGGCATCATCCGCTACCGTGAGGACGGCGAGACCGAGATCCTCTCGAACCCGCGCAAGACGTATATCACGCCGCCGGGCCAGGGCTTCTTGCCGCGCGAGACGGCGTGGCACCACCAGAACCACGTGAACGGCATCGTGCGCGCGGCGCTCGTCGAGGCCGGCACCAAGCCTAGCCAGATCGACTGCATCTGCTATACGAAAGGACCGGGCATGGGCGCGCCGCTGCGATCTGCCGCTGTCTGCGCGCGCATGCTCTCGCTGCTCTGGAAGAAGCCGCTCGTGGGCGTCAACCACTGCGTCGGCCGTACGTTTTGCGTTATCGATGTTGTCGTTATGCTGTTGGTGCTATCTATATGCTCATGGTCATGCTGTGTTTATGTGTGTATTGTGTGCGATCGCAGACATTGAGATGGGTCGAACGGTGACCAAGTCGTCAGATCCAGTCGTGCTCTACGTCAGTGGCGGCAACACGCAGGTCATCGCCTACGCCATGCAGCGGTAAGACGCTCATGTCATCCTTTCTACTACTACTACTACTCATTGCGATAGCGATGGCCAATGCTATGCTGTGTGCGTATTGTTGTGTTGCAGCTACCGCATCTTCGGCGAGACGATTGATATCGCTGTGGGTAACTGCTTGGATCGCTTTGCGCGCGTCCTTGGGCTGTCGAATGATCCAAGCCCAGGTTATAATATTGAAGTGCTCGCCCGCGAGTACGTATTGTATTGTCATCTGCTGGTAGGCCAAACTCGGTTACTGGTCGCTCACGTTTCTGGTTTGCTTGCGTGCTCGTAGAGGAAAGAAGTACATTGAGCTGCCGTACATCGTGAAAGGCATGGACGTGTCGTTCTCGGGACTGTCGACTTTTATTGAGAAAGAAGCCAAGTACGTCCGCCATTCCCGCTTACGATCATAGAGAAAGCGCTGTTTGTTGGCTCTTCGTGAATATCGACTGACCAAGTGATTCGCTGTGTGTGTGGGTGGGTGCAGAGAGAAGATCGAGTCAGGGGAATGTACCAAGGCGGACTTGTGCTACTCGCTCCAAGAAACCATCTTCGCCATGCTTGTATGAGCACCGAGACACTTCAGTAACGTCAGCATCCATTATGATTTTCTCACTCTGTGGCTCATGTACATTGTTCTTGTTGCGTACACTTTAGGTTGAAATTACGGAGCGCGCCATGGCGCACTGCGGTCAATCGGAAGTGCTCATCGTCGGTGGTGTTGGATGTACGACTCTCTCTCTCCTTGGTTTCTTCTATGCGGATAATAGTAGCACTAAGCCACCCAATCACTTCTCTATAAATGTTTAGGCAACAAGCGATTGCAGGATATGATGGAGATCATGGCGAAGGAGAGAAACGGCCGAGTTTGCGCGATGGACCACCGCTACTGCATCGACAACGGCGCCATGATCGCCCAGGCAGGTGTGCTTCAGTATCAGTATGGCGAGTTCACGCCAATGTCCGATGCGACTTGTACTCAACGGTAAGCTTGCGTTCACATATTTGTTTCATATACAGAGTGCACTGAGCTTAACACAAGAATTTCACGTGTACTGTCGTGCTTTGTGTAGATTCCGTACCGATGAAGTTGCTGTCATCTGGCGCAACGACTAAATAGAATTACTCGAGCACTCAAGTAAGGAAGGTTGTTTGCCCTTGCCTGACCTCACTCACTAACAGAATACACAAGATCTGCACCTTCCATTGCTGGTTTCCACCCATTCGCCATTTGTTTTTTGAAATAGACGTAACCAAAGTGAGGACCCCAGCCAGCAACAGTCGCGATTTTTTGTGAACGGAGCAGAACAGAGATTTGGACAGCAAGAACTTCAGAAATGACGAGCAACTTGGACGGCGCGGTTGAAGTGGATGCTCGCCTTGGGCTGCTGATTAGCACCGTCTCGGAATACAAAGATGTCTACCCAGTGCTGATGCAAGCGATCAAGATGCTTGTGAAGGAGCTTGCCGCTAATACTACCGCGAAGCAAATCAAGAGTGCTGGGAAGAGCACAACTACCAATGCCAAGTCTGAGCCACATAACTCAACCTTCAAGCCACAAAGCAATTCCTCTTATGTCCTAGAATTCGTCAAGGCTGGCGCTTTGGTGGACGCTGTGGACGCAATGAACACTTACCGTGATCGACCAGAGCTTGTGGGTGAAGTGCTGCAACTCTTCCTTGTCATGCTCGAGAGCAATCAACATCATGAGCTGATCACATCCGGGCTGTGGCGAACTAGTAGGTTTGTGCAAAAGTATACATTACTGGCACCTTGTGATGGTAGAGCTAACGTTGTTGTGGCTTGTTGTTTAGAGTTGCTTGGTGTTCTCTCTAGAATCGCTCGAAGTTCATTTTATCAAGAGCACTCTGTGTGCCTACACCGCCTGGTGACGCTTTTAACGGCCCTTGCACGCGATTGTGACCAAGTGAACGTAAAGCAACAAACTCAAGCGATAGAAGTTGTGGCGCAAGTGATGGTGTGCTCTGTCAATTGTGCTTATCTGTTGTTGGATCTGAGCGTTGTTCTAATTTGCTGTTTCTGGCGATACCAGTTTGTCAATTGCAAAGATGTGGCATTGCTCCAAGACTGTTTCTGCTGCTTGGACACGATTCTTCACTCGTCGACAGCTGGGAGCAGTGCACACATGTCAATCCCAACAAGCGCTGCGAACATTGCGCTCAACGCGATGGTGTATTGCAAACAGCACTACCTGGAGCTGAAGCCTGACTTCCACAAGTCGGCCCGCCGAGTGCTTTACAGGTAAAGAATGATAGCAATGAGGTATTCTTCGAAGCATTTTTGTGAGAACCTGACAATATTATGAATACCTTATCTCTCGACAGGATGCTGGAATCTCCGCGAGACAACGGGGTGTCAATTCTACCCTTTGACTGCTCTGCACCGCTTGTTGGAGTTGTCCTTGCCAATTATCGAAAAGGCAATGATCTCGATCAGGTTGGTGACGAGACGATATTTGATACTACGTAGTACAAGGGACAGAATGTATGAGGATGAACACTGAGCTCATTGTGTTCGTGCGGATGCAGATCGATGCTGCAGCAGTGGAGCGAGTCGTTGATATGCCGATTGTGGAGGCTGTGATGTCTGGGATAGCGAAACTGAGAGACTCGTCTGTATAAGAAGTTTACAAGGGATACACGCTGCCGCGTTGTGGCGACATGTTTGCCGAGCTAACCTAACCTTACGCAAATGTGTTCTTGTTAGTCAAACAGGGTCTGAAATCGCAGAGCTTCGAGATAGCTTGCTGAAATTGTCGCTTGCCGTATTATGGAGGTACGACATTCCCTATCAGTATGTGTCGACAATTGTTGCTTTCCAATCTGAAAGTGTTCTTACGCTGTGAACCAGAGAGAGTGCACAGTTTTTCTTGGACAAAGGAGGTTTCCAGCTGCTAGTTCGGCTACTCTCAGGTGAAGAGACCCAACTGGAGGCGTCGATTCGACCACAAGCAGCAGCAGTACTTCACTATTGCTGTGGCACGCTTCGTGATGAAGTATGGATGGAGTTGCAAGACCAGCAAGGTCCAGCGACGCTTCTGGGGGCCATCAATGCGGTGCTAGTGGAACAAAGTTCTGACGACACCCTCGAACACATGGTATCTGGGCTTGAGGAGCTGCTGCCATGCGAGGTATATTGTTAATATCTTGACGTGTCCATGATTTGAAAGCAGAACTCACTGACACCCAACTATGCATGATAGGGATTCGCGAAAGAGTTCGAGCAAGTGGGTGGGCTGACTGTGCTCGCGAGCATCATAACACGGCGCCAAACGGTAAGATACACAGTCGTCGATATTTTCAAATAGATCTGTTTTGTTTTCTGTAGACTCTGAGGACTTACATCAAGAATGTAATGGAGACAGTTTCCTTGCAGCACCAAGAAATCGATTGTCTTGCTATCGACTATGCATGAAATGGCCCTGAGACTTGAAGTGGCAGCACCGGGGTGAGTATACTTGAGAATTTGTTCACAACATTGTGAGAACACAGATACTAATGATTTCGATGGCGGTGTAGTGGTTTTGGAGCTCTTCTTTGCGATGCGAGGACAGATTATGGGAACCATGACGTGATGCAGCTTCACTGCCTAAATGCTCTGAACCACATGTACTCGCATCGATACCCAGAGGGCTTTGTCTTACCAACGCAGCACGTCAAAGACTTGATTCGGCTCATGCGATCAAACCTCCGCGATATCGCGCTCGTGTCAGCGTTCATGAACCTGTTGGGGAATCTATTGGTAAGTTTATATTTGAGTTTCTAGAAAGTGAAGCATTGCCGGATCTAATAAACCAACTGATCTCATCCTTCATCATGCGCAAAATGCAGAGAAATCAGGTCATACGACGCGAGTTTGTCGAGTATGGCATTCTTCAGTTTGTTGCACGAGCCGTCTACTACTTGCATCGATGGGACTTGGTCGAGTCCGGCAGCCGCACTGTGAATTCTATCGTGAACAGCATCGCAGGCGCGTCTGATGTGCGCCGATACGTGAGCGTTCTCGAAGCTCTCGTGAATCTATCTGCACAACTATCGCCGACAGATATGGTAAGGTATTTATTGTCTGTCTGCATCTTCCATGACTTACAAAATAGTTGTTAGGTCCTTATTCACTAACCATGATTCGACTTTGATTGATTAACGTCAGGAACCATTCATCGACTCGCTGGAGTTGTGCTGCAGTGTTGTGGCTGCGCTGTCTTCTGCAACCAAGCTCAGCCAATCCTTGGAGGATGGAAACGTGGTGGAGCTCATCGTGTCTGTCTTGCAGAACGCGATGCAGAGCACAAATGTGAAGGAGCAGGCACAGTTTGCGCGGATCACGAAGAGCTGCTTTTACAGCCTAACAAGCGTCATCAAGTCCCGTAGGTCAACTACACCAGTCTCCACACAGATGACTCTATCCTATCACACGGAACAAGATGTTTCGAATCCAACCCAGGATTTCAAAGACGTATTGGAATTGCTTAGAGCCTGTGGTGGGCTCGAAGTGATCGTCCATTGGCTTGAAAAGGCTCTTCTTCTCAAGTACCACGACAGTGGTATGTTTGAATCCGGGTGCAACCTGATTTGTGCCATCATGGTAGCATCCCCGTGCGCAACTGGCGAATTTGTCCGCGCAGGATGGCTATCGACTGCAGTGGACATTCTGGATATGGAAGGTTGTCGTAGTGCTGATGACACGAAGACTACGACTACCACAGATGCTGTGGTGAAGACATTCCTCCTGGCTGCTATTGAAGAACCAGACTGCGCGCAACATATGGTGAAGGCTGGCGCATTGAAATCGATTCTCGACAAGATGGACAGCGCAATTATGCATCGTGGGTATTTTCTGAACGAAGCCTCGTACGGTTATCTCATGAAGTTGCTGGAAATCCTCGTGGTAGGCTCTCTCGACACGCTCTCTGACCGGCTATTGTTTCGAAGCTTCCGCCACCTGAGAGATTTTATCGGCGATTCGGCATTCTCGTTGTCATCGAGACTGGAGAGTATCCGCAAGCGCGCTCAAGATGTAGTGGAGGTATTGGCGACAGACGTTGTGCTGCGACGAGTCGTTGAACGGCTAAACTACGCCTTAAGTGCAAGGGAAGCACATTGTGAAGCAAACGCAAGCGACATTGGCGATGCTACCAGCGACAAAGACTGGTTTGGTGCGCTCGAAGCCATTCTACTGTCATCTTGCCCAAAAGAGCTGCTTAAAGACGTGGTGTTTTCTAGAACCCTAGCGCGATTGGCGACATTGGACGGCAAACGAAATGACGATACCTCCAGCAGTTTTGGAGCTGAAAATCCATGTCTTTTAGAGTTGGCGTGTCTTGGCTCGCAGGTGCTCAATTCAAGTCTTCGACAATCGATTCTTGCAAGTACGATGCGGTATTTTTCAAGTGACATCCCGTCGAGGTCCTTGGTCTGGATGTGTCCAGTGTCTGCAGAATGCGAAGAAGAAGAGCGATCCATTCAATTCATAACGGAGCAGATCATCAGGCGATTCGAGAACCAAGACTTTGAATCCCTTCCAGTTCTACTGGAAGCACTTGCGTACCATGTGATGAAGGTAACTTCAAGCAAGGATGCCATCCAGTGCTCCCCACTTGCAAAACCACTGCAGAAAGTCCTGCGCAGCATTGTCCAGTTGACGAAGGGCGATACAGTTCGTGTTGGGATGACAGTCGCTGCGCTGGATGTTGTTGCAGCGCTCTTAGAAGAGCTACCTGCAGGGTGGCTCCCTTTGAGTTCTGGAGGAGACGAGCCGCACGAATTCGTTTCCTGTTGTCTCAATCTGCTGGCGGTTTGCACTTCGGAGAAGAACGAGACTGTACTGCTCGAGAATGGTGCAGTAGAAATTAGCTTTGTCGACTGCAAAGACGTCGCGCTTGTTGGACGACTTCTTCGCTCATCAAGTGTAATTCTGAGAGCGTGCCTGGAGCTGGGAGCCGAATATGCTCGAGCGATCCTCCACCATCCAGTGACGAAGCACCTGCTGGAGAACCACTCGGACGAGTCCAAGTCCGATCATGGCCCCAGCGTGCTCCATTGGTTTCTGTGCCTCTTATCCGGCATGATCTCCAGTCATGGACTACTCTTTGCGGAGAAACTACTCGGTCTACTCGCTAATCCAGTGGAGCTGCTGCTCCAGGCGTCTGAACTGATACTGGATGGTGAAGACGGTGCAGCACTGTTGCCCTGGAGGTCGTTTGCCGACTGCATCGCCATTTCAAGTGACTCAACGTACAGCAGCGGAGGACAACTGGACGATATCAGTCAAATGACGGCAGCCACCAGGCAAACAGAGACCTTTATATATGCCCACCAGTCTCCAACGGATAGCAAGTTACCAAATCTCGATGCATACGCGATTGACAAGCACGTTCAGCAGACACTGGCGCGCTATGCAGTGATTCGCGTGCGCTGGTCGCAGCAGCAGCAGCCGTCGACTTCGGCGCACTCTACGTTAACTCTATTGACAGTAGTTAATCGCTCAGCTATCGCCTATTGCAAGTTGTTCGAGATTGCAACCGGATTTCACAGTGTTGAAGCGAAAGTCACTACTCTGCATCTCAACCTCGCTCGCATTACAGTCCAGCACGGGCTGCGAGAGGACCAAAACTTTGTGTCGGCGAATGAGGCAACAGACCTGCATCTACTGAAGCAAGTCGACTGGGTGGGCGATGAAGCGCTCGCTGCGCATTTGAACCTTGCGTCGACCGTTTACCTCACAAGCTATTCTCCGCGAACATTGGACTTTCTGGATTCGTCTAGCGCCATGCTAAGACAAGCCATTTGCCACATTTCCGTCGGCAGTGCGCACACAACGCAGCTACACACACGCATCAACGCGATGCTTCAGTCGCTATGCTCCATTCTTGAAGAGGAGTGGGAAACTGTTGGCGTCATTCGCATCTTGCGTTTGTACCAAGCTCTTGCAGCAACGAGCTGGTCGAAAACGCTGGTGCTAAGCGCGATTTTCTCTCTCTACCAAGGTGTCGGGCGGCTGCTGGAACTCGCAAGCACCTCCACAGACCGCGGCGTGCGGCATGGTGTCGTTCTCTTCCTGCACCAGAATCTCGCGGAGCTTCGCCACAAGACACAGCGCATTGACGAACTAGAGCTTCGAGTGCTTCTCGACGTCGTCAACTACTCATCGACAGTACCACCATCTGGAGAAGGAGAAGACTGTGGCGACAGCGAACAACTCGTGCTGAACCCGCAAGATGGCGTTAACAACGTCCCCAACGCGAAGCTCTCGCAGAAAGTGTTGCGTGCAGCACTGGAGGTCTTGAAAGACCTCGTGCGAGTCAAACACTGTTCGACCGTTTGCTGTTCATTGCAAGGCTTTGAGATCTTGTACCAGATGATGAGCAGCTCATCTTCCCACCAGACAGCGGGGGCCAATTTGCTGCTCGGTCTCGAGATCTGCTGCTATTTGACTGCGCATGAAGAGAATTTGCGCGACCCGATGCTGCTGCCGCTTGTGAAGCTCATTTTCATCATTGTCGATGCGCGCAATGGGCTCGCGAACTACTTGAGGCTGGGGTTCCTGATCATCGACCGCTGCATTTCGCTGCACGCTCCGATCTTCACGACGCAGTCCCTCGTCCAGCAGTGCCGCACGCAGATCTTGAGCTGGAAGGCTCATCGTGTGGCTTCGGCGCAGGTCATCAGTGAGGAAGCCGGGGAAACGATTCGCAAACTCTATGAGATTCAAGCAAGCTTTGCAGGAACACCCCCTCCCAGAGCATCCGAACTGAAGAAGCTGTCTGGATTCTTTGATTCGTCATCGACTACCGCTCAGAGTATCGAATTCATCACCAAGAACTCGATTCTGTCGTGCTGCTCGGTTGTGAAATGCCAGGGCGGAGCCGATGGAATCAGTGGGAGCAGTGCCGTGTCGTACATCGACATGAAGACGTCCGTAAAATCGTTCGAAGAGCCTGATTCCTACAAAGAGCTCTGCGGTGCTGTGTACCAGCTCAAGTTCTTACTGCAGAACACGAAACTCGTACTGGACGATGAGTACACGCTGCCGCTTCTCGCACCGCTCTGTGAAATCGTTCTGCTGCATTCCATCACATCTAAGCTTGTCTGCCATGCGATGGAGATCTTGGCGCAGATCTCCTTTCTCAGACCTGCCGTTGTTGTGACCCATGCTGCTGTTGATTTCCATGGACTCGCGACTCGCTGCGTGCTCCACCAGCATCGATCTCTCCCGTTTGCAGTGTTCGCCTCAGCTTTCTGTGACAACATCGCAGCGCAGAGCCACGCGCAAGCGACGCGAATAGCAACACCCGTAGTGGAGCTTGTGTTTGCGCTGTTGAAGACCTGGAAGGAAGACTTGGATGTCGTACAGTGCTGCATCTCGGCACTACGAGTTCTCTTGCGGATCATCGACTGCACGCAGGTTATCACCAAAGCAGGCAAGAACGACAGCACTCCAGCCTATGAAGAAGATCCTCTCGCGCTGCTGAATGGCGCATTGCAAAGCCACGCGCACGACATTTCCATCACGTGGAACTGTTTACAGTGCGTGCTTCAGCTGATACCAGAGAGTTTTGGGAAGAGCGCGATGGTCTCGAAATCGGCCGAGTTCACGCTGACCATTCTGCTGGGAACCCTGCGCGCGTACGCCAGTCATGCAGCGATTGCTGAGTGCTCTTTACAAGTGATCGAGCGAATCTACCGCTACGGTAAGAAGCAGTTTGCGAGACGCCAGCTGATCGACTTGGGGGCTACGCACCTTTTGCTCAACTGCATCGCGAGCCACGCGTCGAACGAGCGCATCGTGGTACCTTCGATGCGCCTTTTGCTCAGCGCTCTTTCGAGCTTGGAGCACTTTGATGAGGTATTGGTACAGGTTGTCATACACAAGGGGCACATTGTGATCCCTATGGTGTGCCGATCAAATATTGATGAAGAGCAGATTTGCATGCTGGGCACGCAGATCCTCATGCGCATGATCGACGTGCAGGACGACAGCTTTTTGAGCCAAGCCCAAGTGAGAAATGGTGGTGGTAGTGATGCTTATGAAGAAGAAGAAGAAACGAAAGAGAGCGACACCGAGAAGCTGCGATGGCGTAACCAGGTGCTGGAAGAGCTGCTGAGCGCCGACATCCTCTCGCTGCTCTTCCATCTGCTCGATACCTACCATCCTACCACGTGCAAGAGCAACAACAACGCCAACACAAACACTACCAACAACAGCGTATCCTATGTTGGCATGCTGCTGGAGATGCTCTATGATCTGACACGAATCGATCGCGGCCGAGACCTCGCAGAGGAGCTGCACGCACTCGAGTACCTGCAGCAGATCGTGAACGTCGTCTGGTTTGAAGCCGAGAACCCACTGCTACTTGAATCTGCAGTCGACTGTCTCGTGAACCTTGCGTGCGCGAACCGCCAGCTACACGGGTGGAGTGAGCTCCCGATGTGGCTGCTTTGCGTGGCCGAGTCGATCCAGAGCAAGTGCTCGCTGCCGCTTTGTCTGGAGAAGATCATCGGGATCCTCAATCGACTCGCAGTACACACTGATATGGGGAATCGACTGGCGTACGATGGCGCGCACCTCATCCTACAGCTGGTCGCGTACGCTGAAGAAGGCGATGACGACGCTTCTTTCCTGGAACAGAGTGTGTTTATGCTCATGTGCCAGCTCTGCCACGAGCCACGCACCATCCCGATCTTCATCATGTTTGACGCGATCCCGATCACGACCGAGCGGATCTCGCTGCACATTGATGACGACGACTGTCTCTGCGCCTGCATTCAGTTCCTCATGGTCCTTGCAGGCGACAAAGAGTCGAGCGTTGCCCTTCAAGATGACCAAGTGTACCTGGCACTGCGAGCGGTGACTGCAAAGTACGAGCACGCGGCGAAAAAGCGAGTGTACCGCCTCGCACGAGACCTCCTGGAGCTGCTCGGTGGAAACGCCTCGAAGGGGCAGCAGCAAGTGCTGAACTCCACCATCTCGACGACTTCCACCTCGAATTCCGCTGCAGAGAAGAAGTCTCCTGCTCTTCCCCGCCTGTCACAATTAGAGCTGAACTACCGCGATCTCCTGCTGGAAGGCGCCGTCTTTCGACTTTGGCTCGACCAAAAGCAGAAGAAAAAGCAAAGAGTGCGCATCACCGCAGCCGTTACGGGGAGCTACTTGCTCTTCCAGCATCTTTCGCGCGAGCCTCAGCACGTCGAGCGAGTCTTTCTGAGCCAAGTTGAGGTGCTGCCGTCGTCCAGTGATGCTGAAGTCCCCTCATCATCAACAGGAGCAGCGCCCAAGAGCCTAAGCCCAGCGAAGAAGTCGCAGAGCCTACTCCCGTTTCTAAAGCGCGCGGCCACTTCCTCCTCGTCGTCATCTCTGAAAGCAGACTGCCGCTTCCACCTGATGGTGCGCGGCGAGCTGCTGTCGCTGGAGGCGTCCAGCGGGGATGAGCGACAGATGTGGGAGCATGCGCTGCAATGGCTCGCGCTGCATCACGATGATGGAGTATTCTTGACCAACTAAAGTAGCTCATTATTGGGCAAGTAGACACGGCTACACTTTGGAATGGGTACAGAGCTGACTGACATGCTTCAAGCGTCTGAGCCAACCCCTCGTAAATTTAGAAGACAGTGAATGGGGATTCATGCTCCCAGGTCCCAGGAATACCATTTTGTGCGGTGGTGCTCCTCGATTCGCATTATCCCCTCATCAACAAGAGCATTGCACGAACGATGGACCGAGCGCGGCGAGCGGAGCCGTACAGCAACGCGACGATCTGGACACGGGAGATCGCGCGCAACCTGGCCGGCCACCTTGCGCGGATCTCCAAGGCGCACAGCTGCGTCGACACCAAGTCACCCAAGACGAGGCTGCTGCCAAAGTTCCAGCACGGCAGCAAGCGATGCGCCACGAGCCCCGTCAAAGCACGACAGCACCATCTGCAGCAATCGCCCGAGCAACAACTGCATCCGAGTCCTGTTAAAGAAGGAGATGAAGACGGACACGGACCCGAGCAGCGGGGCGACGATGAAGAAGATGGAGACGCGAGTCCCCACAGCTCTCAAACCACTCGCAATGAAGATGGCAGTGAAGTGAAAATAATGAGGCGGCAGCGAAAGTCCCCAAAGAAGAAAGCCCGGGCTGCGTCAAAGAAAACGAGAATGGAGGCCGATCGACTGGAGATGATCGCGCACGAGAACCAGAGGATGCAGGAGCGGCTGGCAAAGATTGCGACCCCGAGCGGCAAACAACATCAACAGCAGCCTAGAACTAGTAGCGCGCACCATGCCCAATCTCATTCTCAGTCCAGCGACGACTCGATGTGGGACTCGCCTGAAATGCCTCCGTCCCGAACGCCCCACGACTACAACAAAAAGCAGGAGCAGCTCAAGATCTGGACCGAGAACCAGGCGCTCGCAAAGCGACTGCGAACCGCAAAGGGGACCCTGAACTGCAAAGAGTGGGAGAAAGACGACAAGTGGAACCAACATTTCCTCAAATCCCAGGAGAAGAGGCGCATCGCGCTTCAGCACGAGCTCTTGAAGGCGCAGATGTCGCCGCTGGCTGCTTCAGTTATGCGCGTGACCAAGTTGAACCAGCACGAGTCGAGTCCAGGCACTCGGAGCCCGTCGACTGCTGCGAGCGTCTCTATGGCGAACAGTCAGGGCGACCATGTAGAGGAGAATAGTAGCAATGCTCGTGCCACAGCAGCGAACCATCGACGCATTATGATGCTGCGTAAGCAGAGATCGGCGCCTTCAAAGGAGCGCCACGGTGCAGCGGCAAAGCAGCTGGGGAACCAGTTTGAAGCAGGATCGCTGCTGACTTCGGAGAGTCGAGAAAGCGACGCGGATGTTGTCAATGTGCGCTTCACATTCTCGCGAGAGCGAAGACCTGACCCCGCGAGTGGCGGTGCAGATGCGCTCACAATTGATCCCGCGACTTACTTTGGCAGCGGAGGTCGCCGCGACAATTTGTTTGCTCTCGGCGCTTTTTCTCCTGCGGTGGAGCTGGAGAGTGCACTGGACGCACTGGAAATGGGTCCAGCAGAGTCCAAGGCTTTGTTGTCGCCTGAGCTTGATGACGGTGCTGATGCAGATGGTGTTGCTGAAGCTACTGATATCGATGAAGTCCTGAATACACCGCAGAGTCCGCTGGAGCAGAGCAACGGGTTCACAGACGAAGAGATCAATGCCGTGGTGTTCGATACTCTGCAAGACTCGATTGATCTCATTGCAGACGCTCTTTCAGATGAAACTGGGACTGAAAACCCAAGCAACGCGCAGGTTGATGACGATGAATGCGACCATCGTCTACCAGCCGAAGACGGCACGGATCAAAGTGTGCCAGTGCCGCTAACTGAAGCCACGCCAGCTGAAGTTGCGTCAACTGACAATTCGGCAATTGATTCAGGTACTACCCCAGACAGTGCGCAGAGTGCTTCAGCTGCAGAAACACCGACCCATAATGCAAGCGAAGGCCAAATAGGCACCGACGATAATTCAAATGTCGAAGCACCAGACGTCACCCAAGCAGCTGAACCAAATTGCGAACGAATACCTCACGGTGAAGAGCCAGGCGAAGGTGACCAGAATTCTGCGCCTGTTGTTGCAGAAACTGTTGACGCTTTGGAGGAAGCATCTACGCAACAGGAAGGTGCCATTGTAGGTGATATGGTAGAGCCACACGACCCGCAAGTGACCAGCGCAGTAGAGTTGGCTCCAATAGAAAGCAGTAACGACGCCGGAAATGACGAACAAGAGACGCAAGATCCAGAGTACGACGAAGAGAACTTTGATGACGACGCGCCTCCTCATCCTCTGCCAGAGGTAACTGCTGACCCTGTAGTAGAGAATAAAATTCTATCAGATGATGCGAGCCCAGTGGAGACTACTTCTGCTGCGGACGCTGGCGACGAGGCAAGTGGGTACGGGAGTGAGTTTGACGAAGATCAGGACCAGCATGATGCTCACGAACAGCAGCAGCAACAGGAAGAAGCCCTCAACAGTGTTGAAAAGGAATCGGCAGACGAAGCTCAAAATGGAGACTACGAGGATGAGCACTACGACGACCAGTACGATGAAGGCGAGGAAGAAGAAGAAGAAGCTGTGGGGGCACAAAGCGAAGTGAACACCTCGAAACACGACGAGCATCGGCAGAACGAGGAAGAGCTGTCGTACTCGGACGATGGTTTTAGCGAGGGCGAGGACACGTGAGCTCTAAAAAGCAAGCGGAAGGAATCGAGAGAGAGAGCAAGTGCAAGTGCAAGTGGTCAAGGAATTACAATTATTCAACATATTTTGGGGCTCTGCGCTCAGTATACCATTTCGCAATTTTAATCCGGGAAATATACCAGTCCCAAAATATATGCGGTTAGTATACCATTTTGGTTTGACAGGATAATCCTCAAACTAAAATGTGGATTCTATACCAGTG